>OZ018321.1:92828844-93008844 GCA_963969495.1 Ceratothoa steindachneri | reverse complement strand
AAAGTCGTCCCGAGATTAGCATAGATATCATTTAGTTTTGGAAATACCATCATAACTATTCGGCCCATTCTAACGAAATCTGAAACTCTTCATGTTATTCAACATTTTCTTTCGAATGTTATGATTGACAAGGTCCTCCCAGTGTTAGCCAGGGAGTTATTCTGTTTTGACAATAATAATATAACTATTGAACAATTCTAACGAATTTGAAACCCTAATGTTGTTTTAAATTTTATTTCAATGATATAATTGCCAAAGTCCTCCCAAGTTTAGCCTGGAGATTATTTTGTTTTGGCAATAACATCAGAACTATTCGCTGATTCTAACGAAATTTGAAACCCTTATATTGTTGAACATTTTCTTTCGAATAATATAATTGCCAAAGTCCTTCCAAGGTTAGCCCGGGAATTATTTCGTTTTAGCAATACCATCATAACTATTTGGACGATTTTAACGAAAGTTGAAACCCTTATGTTCTTTTACATCTCTTTCGAATGATAGAATTAGCAAGGTCCTCCTAAGGCCACTCCGTAAATTATTGACAATTTTGAAGGTCGTTAGGTCATAAATCTCCCCCGCACCTTCTCTTTACGCGCTTTTTCTTAACTTGAAGCCTATAAATACTAGCCTTAAGTTTAAATCCATCACTCACTATCCAAGCTGGTTCCACTTTAGTAAATAGTTTTAATATCCTTTTTTAACTTGTTTTATAAATTCATTTATTCTAGAAGAGGTTTTTTTTGCACTTATATGATTTGTTAACGAATCTTTTAAACAAATTCAAATCTCATATTTTAATTTAGTTGATTTTTCTTCCCAACTTCAAAACTGTTTTTTTGGCATAAATATTTAAACTTAATTTATATTTAATAATTTTCTTATAGCTGGTAGTTTTTAAAAGAATTTTTGGCGTTTTCACCATTGCTGGTTTCATGTTTATTTATATCTACTGGTGTACTAATTTAGTTACTTTGTATTTTTCGCTTGAAGATGGAAATTGTAGTTTTCTAAACGTTGTTTTGAAAAATATATGATGATGCATTCGTGTTTGGTGGTCCTGGTATTAGTAACCAACATCATTATTATATATGCGGTTAGGTAATTGCACTAGTTTGAAATTTCTAATCCGCTAGGAAAATCTCCTGTTTTTACCCAGCTATCTTCAGGACCGGCATCCATATCTGTAAAAGAGAAATCATAAGCCTTTTTTAGGATTTGGCATATACTTTAACAAAAAACGAGAATTATGGGTTTGTATGTTTTGAAGAAGTCCAATAGACTTTTCTAGACAATTAGAATTGGCGTAGACGTTATTGTTCACCTAACTATCTCTCTATCTCTCTTTCTCTCTCTCTCTCCCCTCTCTCTCTCTCTCTCTCTCTCCCCTCTCTCTCTCTCTCTCTCTCTCTCTCTCTCTCTCTCTCTCTCTCTCTCTCTATATATATATATATATATATATATATATATATATATATATATATATATATAAATATATAAATATATAAATATATATATATATATATATATATATATCTATATATATATATATATATATATATATGCAGGAAAGATACCACCATGTTAGGATAAATCTATTCGCGAAACTAGGTTTTTTTTAATTGCTTCCACACTAATGAATACAGAAGATACTTAACCTAAAGACACAAATTTACAAGTCGGAAAGTAACTTGGGTGGGACGGTATGGAGCTTCGGCATTTTTTAACAGAGACCAGACGAGTCACCTGCTTATCAAGAGATTAGTGTCGGATTGGCAATGCAAAGTATTAAAGTTTGTAATTTCTTTTATAAGTGCTGATTCTATTAGATGCCAATGAATGTAGTTGTGGGAATTATAAATTATTTTTTCATTATTACTTTCAATTGAATGGTTTTAATTTGACATGTGTAGGATCAGGGTAGATGATAGTCTTCCTCGGAGCATGTCGCATTTTTGTTTCTTAATTCTCTGGCAGAATATGCTGCTTTCGTTAATTATATTTGATCAGAAATATTGCATGGAATATGATAAAAGCCCTGTTCTTTATCCGTATATCTATTTTCAGACTGACTCTTTCGGATAGTTTTCGTGTAAATGCTCGTGTGTAATTCATCCAGTAGGAAACAAGGATCACATATGCGATATCCTCTCAGAGCAAGAGAAGAAATTACAGTGAATATAGTGAAATACAGTGATTACAGTGAAATAGTGAATATAGGCATTGAGGTTGGTTCGTTTCCGGTAAACAGATCATCCCAAATATTATTTAGCTCCAGTATCCCGTTCAGCTACAGTACAATAGTATCCCTCACGCATTCTGCTTTAGCGAAATGAAGACATTGTGTCTTGAATTAACTTTAGATATTGATTTTCTCCCCACACTCATCAATGTGCATTATCCCACTTAACACACCTTTATGCGCGTCATGGTTCTTGCGCTCTTACGTATGCTTACATATGTAAGAGATTACATATGCTTTAAAAAAAGTGAATGGGTTCCTTTCTTATTTCGAATATGTCAGGTCCTTGTTAAATGTTGGTGCTAAGATCTTATTCTGATGTTTTCAGCTATTTATATACGTTTTATTTTGTTTGATATTAAATATTTATATAATAATACGGGCTGCTATAAAAAAATATAGATATGAATGTATTTGGAGTGTCATGAAAAGCTTATGATATTTCTCCTGCCTGGCCTTAGTGGTAATGGAAAGTTGCCCCATATAGTTTCTTAGTCTTGTTTCACCCAATAATGATAACGAGAAATGTGAAAACTAATTTATCCTGTTCAAAATATGTCACAGACTTTGGCTATTACCCTGGGGTAGAAATTAATTTTACGTCAAAGTCGATTATGTAATTTATTTCCATCCAAACTTGAATAAGGAGAGCAACACCCTGTTATTTGTATCTAGCTTTAATTTGCGAGCTATGATATAAAGTGATAATGCGAATAGTTGGCACAGATTTCACTATATAACCCCGTAAGGGGCGCGGCGATTTGCCATCCTGGCCGCCGTGCTGACGGGATCCAGCGCTCCGTCCGGCCCCAGCTTAGCCTCTCTTCCTTCCTTCAGATAGCCCGATTTCTCCCCTACCTCGTCGCTTTTCATACAACCTCTCCCACAACTTTCTCTGGTCAGCCTCTAATTTCACAGGGTAGAATGCTGACCTTCTTCTCAAGCCAACCACCCCGGATCGGGGCTGAGGGGGGGAGGGGACATTGTTCCCTAACCCCTCAGCTCCGGTTCGGGATGGGGTTTTTTTAACAACCTGCTTCATCCCCACCCACATCTTCCTCACATCCCTTTTCCTCTCCTCTTCACAACCTATATTTTTTACGCCGTGTCCAAGGTGGAGCCGCCATGCCGAAGGACTGCCAGGCCACCAGGCGGGAGGGGTGGTCCCGAATGGCGGCGCCTGGCTCTGCCGGGCTTGTAAGCACCTCTCGCAGTGCGGGCAACTGCGAGAGGTGATGAGCTATTGCGTCCCGTAATCAAAAGAGGGTCACCATGCCCATGTATGTAAAAAAACAAAAACCCCAACCCCCAACTTCCCCAAAAACATCTACGGAGGGCCCTCGGGCAGCTCCACCGAGAAAATGGAGGTCCCCCCCCTTGTGCTTGCGCAAGGGACCCTCCATAATTCTTTAACCGGAGAGGAGGCTTACTCATCTCCTACGCCTACGGGTGTAGGGGACTCCCCCTCACCCCCTTCTCTGGAGGTGCTTTCGGGCACCTCCCTATCTCCAGCGGCAGTCCCTCCTTTGCTTTCTAAGGGGACTGCCAAGAAAGCCAGCAGGCAGCCCATTGCCGACCGCCCCTCGTGCAAGCGGCTCGGTAGGGCAAACCCCCTTAGGGGGGAGAGGGAAGCCAGGCCCCTTCGGTCGCTTCCCTCAAAAGACCTGCTGGCAAGAATTTTGAACCTTGCTGGGGTCAAGGCCTGTGCCTCCCCACACCACCTGACTAGTGACAATACTGCCAAGGGGACCTGCGATGTCCTGGGAGGGGATGGCCAACTGGAGGCCCCTCCTGTGATAGACATGGTCCTTGAGGAGACCCAGCCCCAGACGGTAGGGCCTTCCATGGGGGGGAATTCGGGCTCGGCGCCAAGCACCGAACCCGAATCCGCCCCTATGCAAGGTCCTCCTCAAATGGCTGAGGGCTCCGAGGCAGTAGAAGGAGGGGAGGGATCTCCTCCGACAGGTGCCCCTACGACAACCAGGACCTTCTCCATTTCGGAGAGGGACCTGGCTGAGGCTGGTCCATCTGGCCTGGGGACTTCTGCCGGCGGAGGTGAAAAGCGGGTTCATTCCCCGCCCTCCTCTCCTAAAAAGAAAAAGACTAAAAAGACTCAAAAGACGAAGAAGACTCGGGGCTCCTCTCCATCCGCGGAGGCTGCGGGGACGGATGGGTCTGCTGCCACTTTGGTAGGCGACCAAGCCAAGATCGGCACATCCGGCCCCTCTACCCCCTCGTGTGCGGAGCCCATGACTACGACTAAGACCAAGAATGCACAGGGCGGAGCCTCGATGACATCGGGGCCCCTGATTCAGAGGTTACCTGGCGTTTTCGAGCCCGCTGGCTTCAAACGCTTCCTCGTTATTCGCTCCACTGATGGCACCATGTTGTCCAAGGGCAACATGATCCATCAGAGGAGAGGATTAGCTAGTGCAATTGGTAGAGAGCCGAAGGTAACCCGTTTCTCGGACGGGAGCCTTCTGGCGAATGCGGCGAATCCCGCCGAGGCGGCCAAGATAAGTGCTCTTCGGACACTTCATGGCACCCCGGTGAGTGTGACGCCGCACTCTACCATGAACTTTGTGAAAGGAGTAGTTTATGCGAGGGAACTCGTTGACTACTCCATTGAGGACAACACCCTAGAGCTGGCCGACCATGGGGTAGTCAAGGTCGAACGTGTGATGAGAAAACAGGGAGGGGCCTCGAGACCCACCCCTACACTCTTCGTCACGTTCGACTGTGACAAGCTCCCTGAGTCGGTGCGTGCCGGTTGGTACCGCTACCGCGTGAAGGCATTCGTGCCACTGCCGCGGCGGTGCTATTACTGCCACCGCTTCGGCCATACGAATCGATCATGTAGACGTGCAAAATCGGGGTCACCCGAAGTCTGTGTAAATTGCTCCAAGGTCGCACACGATAAGTCCAAATCGTGTGTGGCCAAGTGTGTCAATTGCGGAGAGCCGCACCCTGCTTCTTCGAAGCAATGTGGTGCATATCTCCTTGAGAAAGAAATCCTGGCCGTTCAGGCCCAGGATCGACTCTCATTCCGCGATGCAAAGGACTTGGTCCTGGCGCGCCCGGCTCTGCCTGGGACGTCATATGCCTCAATAGTTAGAAAGGCACCCTCTGCTCCTGGCCCATCCAGGCCAACGAGCACGGTTGTTTCCGCGCCCATTCGGAGCCCTTCTGTGGGCTCTACCCAACCTGGGCGCTCCCCTGGTAAAGCTGGCGGCAAAAAGGGTTCATACCCTGCCCCGGCTAAAACCAGGGCTCCCCCCTCTTCCCCCAGCGTGACCGTTTCGCGTAAAGCGAAACGGCCACGCGCCTCCACCGAGTCGTTAGACTCACAGGAGGCAACACCCCTGAAGATGGTCGCTAGGCCATCTTCCGGGGTTCCTAAAGCTGTTCCCCGAAAGGAGGACAGCAACAAAGGAGCTTCGGCCCCTTTGCCCACGCCCCGAGGTGGAGCGAGTGGCTCGGAGACGGTGGTTCCTCGAAAAGAGGGCCCCCCGCCTCCGAAGCCGCAACGCCCGCCTAAAGTTTCGAGGCGGAGGGAGGAAAAGACTCGCATGGCGAGCCCAACCTCCCCCAATAAGTCCTCGAAGGCGACAGCGCCTTCAGCGCTTTGTCCGGCCAACAGCGCCCGGGGTTCTGCCCCCGGGAAGCGTACGGCCATTCCCGTGAGGGTCTTCAATTCGAGGAGGGCCCCCGCCTCTCCTCCGAGCTAGGCCTGGAGGGCATATTCCTTCAATGGAATTGCCGTGGACTCCGGGCCAACTGGGAGGAGCTGCGGAGGCTCGCCTCATCCCGTTCCCCGTTAGCTATTTTTTTGCAGGAGACCATGCTAGGCGCGTGCCCCCTGCCTGCCCTCCCGGGGTATAAGGGTCTTGCGACCCAACCACCGCGGGACGGCCGGGCTGGGGGATGCGCGGTTTACACCCGGCATGATGTCTCCGTTCTTCCTTTCTCTTTAGATACCTCCTTTCAGGCAGTGGCTGTGCAGCTGCACCTGGATAGGAGGTATACTATCATTTCTGCGTACATTCCACCGTCAGCTGACTTCGACGCGGGGGACTTTCGCCGCGTCGTGGCACGGTTGCCGAGGCCCTATCTCTTGCTTGGAGATCTGAACGGCAGGCATCCTCTCTGGGGAGATTACACCATAAATCCCAGGGGACAAGTCCTTGCAGATCTGATCGAAGAGCTTGAGATGGGTGTCCTAAACGTGGATGAGTTTACGCATCACTGTCCGAGAACCGCTTCATTTTCTTGCCTTGACCTATCTTTGTGCTCTTCGGATGCACAGCCTGATTTTGATTGGGGGGTGGTCGATGACCTCCATGGTAGTGATCACTTTCCCATTCAAATATCATTTTCAGGGCAACTGCCGCCTGAGAGACCACCTCGGTGGTGCTTGGCGCGGGCGCGGTGGCCTGCATTTCAGGAAATGACTGAATTCTCTATCTCAGTCAAGGAGTTTAGGTCGGTAGATGAGGCCGTCGAGTTCTTCTCCGGCAACCTCATCGCCGTGGGCCTGACTACTACCCCTAGGACGTCTGGCCGTTTTGCACGCCGACCACTCCCATGGTGGTCGGCCGAGTGTGAGACGGCCCTCAAACAGAAGCGTTATGCCTACATGCGCTATAAGCGCCGCCCGAACGATTTCACCGTCGCTGAATTTCGTCGGGCTAGGGCTAGGTTCCGGTATATTTCGAAGCACGCCCGCCGCTCGTTGTTGGCGGGCATACGTGTCTTCACTTAACGGGAAGACCCCTTTAGCTGAGGTGTGGAAGCGAGTCAAAAGGATTCGGGGCAAGTTCTCGCAGGACCCCCCTCCCGTTCTCCAGGAGAATGGGACCGCAATCTCGGACCCCGCGTCCGTGGCGGAATCCTTAGCGACTGCTTTTTCCGCATTCTCTAGCCGTGATGCTGCTCCGCCAGCATTCAATGCACGTCGTGATGTCGCGGAAGGCCGCCTGCTGGACTTTACCTCCAGAGGCGGAGAACCCTTCAACGACAAGTTTACTGTGAGTGAGTTGCGTTCCGCTCTCGCTTCGTGCGCGGACACCGCCCATGGTCCGGACGATGTCCCGTACGCCATGCTTCGACACCTGGGTGAGCGAGGCATGGCCTTTCTATTAGATTTGTTCAACAGGATCTGGGTGGAAGGTCTCCTCCCAGACTCCTGGCGAATCGCTACTGTGCTCGCCTTTCGCAAGCCGGGGAGAGATCACTCTACTCCGACCGGTTTCCGCCCAATCTCTCTAACCTCTTGCGTGTGCAAGTTGATGGAGAAATTGGTAAATGTTAGATTAGCCTATTTCCTGGACAGCGGAGGCCATCTGTCTTCTGCACAGTGCGGCTTCCGTAAGTTCCACTCCACGTCGGATGCTCTGCTCCGACTGGAAAATGCCGTCTGCGAGGCTTTCCTTCGTAGACAGCACTACGCCACGGTGTTTTTTGATCTGGAGAAAGCCTATGGTACCGCATGGCGATACGGTATCATGGAGACTCTCCACACGATGGGGGCGAGGGGACGCCTCCCAATGTTTATATCTGAATTTTTGCGAGATCGTCGATTCCGCGTACGGGTGGGGGGAGCCCTCTCCGGCCCAAAGGAGCAGGAAGAATGTGTCCCGCAGGGAAGTGTCCTCAGTGTCACACTCTTTGCCCTGAGCATCAACGGCATCACCTCGGTGCTGCCGGAAGATGTTCTCGCTACGCTCTACGTGGACGACCTTTCGATCTCTTTTGGCGCGGCCCAGATGCCAACTCTGGAGCGCCGACTCCAACAGGCATTGAACCGCGTCTCTTGCTATGCCAAAGCGCACAGATTTCGGTTTTCTTTGGCCAAGACTAAGGTGGTGCACTTCTGCCGCCATCCACGGCTTCACCCCGACCCATATTTGTTTCTTAATGGGGTGCGCCTGGATGTGAGTGAGTCGCACCGTTTCCTTGGTCTTGTATTCGACCGACGCCTCACCTGGGAGGCTCACATTCGCAGCCTTAGGGTCTCTTGTACCCGCGCCATGGACATTCTCCGTTCCGTGACGTTCAGCGCTTGGGGCGCTGATAGGGCTACCGCCTTACTTTTTTATCGATCCTTTGTTCGCTCGAAGCTCGACTACGGATGCGAGTTTTATGCATCCGCAGCCGAGCGTTTATTGCGGAAGGTGGATTCGATCCACCACACCGGTCTTCGCCTTGCGACCGGTGCCTTCCGCACTTCCCCCATTGAGAGCCTGTTGGTCGATGCTGGGGAGATGCCACTCGCTCTGCGCCGCGTGCAGTGCATCACTCGCCTGTACGCGCGAGCCCGGCGCCTCCCCCAGTCGGCAACAGCTCTCACTGCATCCGCAGCTGATCTCGATGGTGCCTATGCCGCCGAGAGACGCCAGTCATACCCTAAGCCCTTTGGGTTTAGGGCCAGGAAACTCCTTCGAGAGGTAGATATAGCTCTCGGGCCGGTGGCGCCCCTGGTTCTGGCCAGGACGCCACCCTGGAGGGTACAACATTTGGCTATTTGTCGCCACGCCTCTGCTCCCAAAGCTTGTACTGCGCCGGGAGTATTGCGTTCGATCTTTTTGGAGCACACATCGTGTCACGCTGGTACCGTGCCAGTGTATACGGATGGCTCCAAGTCCCAAGAGGGGGTCGGCTTCCACGCCGTATCCCCTCTGTTTGAAGTCAGCGGGGCTCTACCAGGCGCTGCGTCTGTCTTCACGGCCGAGCTGGTGGCAATACACCACTCGGTACGGGAGATTACGCGACGTGCCCGGTTCGGAGACCGGATTGTGATTTATAGCGACTCACAAAGCGCCCTGAGTGCTCTCGGGGCATTGGAATCTCCGCATCCCCTGGTTCGCGAAATCCGTGACGCCACGGTTTTGGCGAGCCGGGCAGATGTCGAGATTATCTTCTGCTGGGTTCCTGGACATGTAGGAATTGCGGGGAATGAGCGCGCCGATGAGGGCGCCAAAGAGTCCGCGAGGACTCTGCGACCGGACCAGCGTTTCGCTCTTCCTCACACCGACTACATGGCAGGAATACGGGCAGCTCTTCGGACTGCTTGGCAAAGAAGATGGGAGACGGTCGAGGGGAACTTAAAGTTGCGTGCCATTGCGCCGCGACTGTTCCCATGGACCTATCCCCCAATGCCGCGGCGGCTTCAGGTTGCTTTCTGTCGTCTTCGAATCGGACACACTCGTGTGACGCATCGTTACTTGGTGGAGCGCTCGCATGTGCCCTATTGCAACGACTGCGTCGTCCCCCAGACTGTTCGGCATATTCTTGTCGAATGTCCCAGTCTGGGTGATCTTCGCGCACGATACCTGTCTCGGTACCGGGATGGGCGGGGTCGCTACCGCCTGTCCCTTGTACTCGAAACGAGTGCGCGCACCATGACTGGTGGACTTATTGACTTTTTGGGGGAGGCCGGCCTTCTCCCCTTTATTTAAGGTTCCTTTTTTTGTTATTGTTTTGTTTTAGATTGCACTCTCCTGCACCGGGGTGAGGGGGACCTCCCCCCGCTGCCGGAGATTGCTTCGATTGTTAAGTTTTTCAAATTTATATTGATTGTTAAGTTTTCATATTTTAACTTTAAAGTAGCCTAATTCTAGGCTGTCGTGTTTTTCGGCGACTTATGCCCAAGTGGGTAGTTGCCAGATGGGCTCTATAAAAAAAAAAAAAAAAAAAAAAATCCAACAGGCATTGAACCGCGTCTCTCGCTATGCCGAAGCGCACAGGTTTCGGTTTTCTTTGGCCAAGACTAAGGTGGTGCACTTCTGCCGCCATCCACGGCTTCACCCCGACCCAGATTTGTTTCTTAATGGGGTGCGCCTGGATGTGGTTGAGTCGCACCGTTTCCTTGGTCTTGTATTCGACCGACGCCTCACCTGGGAGGCTCACATTCGCAGCCTTAGGGTCTCTTGTACCCGCGCCATGGACATTCTTCGTTCCGTGACGTTCAGCGCTTGGGGCGCTGATAGGGCTACCGCCTTACTTTTTTATCGATCCTTTGTTCGCTCGAAGCTCGACTACGGATGCGAGTTTTATGCATCCGCAGCCGAGCGTTTATTGCGGAAGGTGGATTCGATCCACCACACCGGCCTTCGCCTTGCGACCGGTGCCTTCCGCACTTCCCCCATTGAGAGCCTGTTGGTCGATGCTGGGGAGATGCCACTCGCTCTGCGCCGCGTGCAGTGCATCACTCGCCTGTACGCGCGAGCCCGGCGCCTCCCTCAGTCGCCAACAGCTCTCACTGCATCCGCAGCTGATCTCGATGGTGCCTATGCCGCCGAGAGACGCCAGTCATACCCTAAGCCCTTTGGGTTTAGGGCCAGGAAACTTCTTCATGAGCTAGATATAGCTCTTGGGCCGGTGGCGCCCCTGGTTCTGCCCAGAACGCCACCCTGGAGGGTACCACATTTGGCTATTTGTCGCCACGCCTCTGCTCCCAAAGCTTGTACTGCGCCGGGAGTATTGCGTTCGACCTTTTTGGAGCACACATCGTGTCACGCTGGTACCGTGCCAGTGTATACGGATGGCTCCAAGTCCCAAGAGGGGGTCGACGCCGTATCCCCTCTGTTTGAAGTCAGCGGGGCTCTACCAGGCGCTGCGTCTGTCTTCACGGCCGAGCTGGTGGCAATACACCACTCGGTACGGGAGATTACGCGACGTGCCCGGTTCGGAGACCGGATTGCGATTTATAGCGACTCACAAAGCGCCCTGAGTGCTCTCGGGGCATTGGAATCTCCGCATCCCCTGGTTCGCGATATCCGTGACGCCACGGTTTTGGCAAGCCGGGCAGATGTCGAGATTATCTTCTGCTGGGTTCCTGGACATGTAGGAATTGCGGGGAATGAGCGCGCCGATGAGGGCGCCAAAGAGTCCGCGAGGACTCTGCGACCGGACCAGCGTTTCGCTCTTCCTCACACTGACTACATGGCAGGAATACGGGCAGCTCTTCGGACTGCTTTGCAAAGAAGATGGGAGACGGTCGAGGGGAACTTAAAGTTGCGTGCCATTGCGCCGCGACTGTTCCCATGGACCTATCCCCCAATGCCGCGGCGGCTTCAGGTTGCTTTCTGTCGTCTTCGAATCGGACACACTTGTGTGCCGCATCGTTACTTGGTGGAGCGCTCGCATGTGCCCTATTGCAACGACTGCGTCGTTCCCCAGTCTGTTCGGCATATTCTTGTCGAATGTCCCAGTCTGGGTGATCTTCGCGCACGATACCTGTCTCGGTACCGGGATGGGCGGGGTCGCTACCGCCTGTCCCTTGTACTCGGGACGAGTGCGTGCACCATGACTGGTGGACTTATTGACTTTTTGGGGGAGGCCGGCCTTCTCCCCTTTATTTAAGGTTCCTTTTTTTTTTGTTATTGTTTTGTTTTAGGTTGCACTCTCCTGCCCCGGGGTGAGGGGGACCTCCTCCCGCTGCCGGAGATTGCTTCGATTGTTAAGTTTTTCCAATTTATATTGATTGTTAAGTTTTCATATTTTAACTTTAAAGTAGCCTAATTCTAGGCTGTCGTGTTTTTCGGCGACTTATGCCCAAGTGGGTTGTTGCCAGATGGGCTCTATAAAAAAAAAAAAAAAAAATATTGCGGAAGGTGGATTCGATCCACCACACCGGCCTTCGCCTTGCGACCGGTGCCTTCCGCACTTCCCCCATTGAGAGCCTGTTGGTCGATGCTGGGGAGATGCCACTCGCTCTGCGCCGCGTGCAGTGCATCACTCGCCTGTACGCGCGAGCCCGGCACCTCCCTCAGTCGCCAACAGCTCTCACTGCATCCGCAGCTGATCTCGATGGTGCCTATGCCGCCGAGAGACGCCAGTCATGCCCTAAGCCCTTTGGGTTTAGGGCCAGGAAACTCCTTCGAGAGCTAGATATAGCTCTCGGGCCGGTGGCGCCCCTGGTTCTGCCCAGGACGCCACCCTGGAGGGTACCACATTTGGCTATTTGTCGCCACGCCTCTGCTCCCAAAGCTTGTACTGCGCCGGGAGTATTGCGTTAGACCTTTTTGGAGCACACATCGTGTTACGCTGGAACCGTGCCAGTGTATACCGATGGCTCCAAGTCCCAAGAGGGGGTCGGCTTCCACGCCGTATCCCCTCTGTTTGAAGTCAGCGGGGCTCTACCAGGCGCTGCCTCTGTCTTGATGGCCGAGCTGGTGGCAATACACCACTCGGTACGGGAGATTACGCGACGTGCCCGGTTCGGAGACCGGATTGTGATCTATAGCGACTCACAAAGCGCCCTGAGTGCTCTCGGGGCATTGGAATCTCCGCATCCCCTGGTTCGCGATATCCGTGACGCCACGGTTTTGGCGAGCCGGGCAGATGTCGAGATTATCTTCTGCTGGGTTCCTGGACATGTGGGAATTGCGGGGAATGAGCGCGCCGATGAGGGCGCCAAAGAGTCCGCCAGGACTCTGCGACCGGACCAGCGTTTCGCTCTTCCTCACACCGACTACATGGCAGGAATACGGGCAGCTCTTCGGACTGCTTGGCAAAGAAGATGGGAGACGGTCAAAGTGAACTTAAAGTTGCGTGCCATTGCGCCGCGACTGTTCCCATGGACCTATCCCCCAATGCCGCGGAGGCTTCAGGTTGCTTTCTATCGTCTCCGAATCGGCACACTCGTGTGACGCATCGCTATCTGGTGGAGCGCTCGCCTGCACCCTATTGCAACGACTGCGTCGTCCCCCAGACTGTTCGGCACATTCTTGTCGAATGTCCCAGTCTGGGTGATCTTCGCGCACGACACCTGTCCCGGTACCGGGATGGGCGGGGGCGCTACCGCCTGTCCCTTGTACTCGGGACGAGTGCGTGCACCATGACTAGTGGACTTATTGACTTTTTGGGGGAGGCTGGCCTTCTCCCTTTCATTTAACACAGTTTACTTGTTGTTGTTGTTTTTGTTATTGCTTTTTTATTGTTATTTCGTTTTATTGTTTCCTGTTTAATTTTTAAAGTAGCCTAGAACTAGGCTGTTTGTTTACGGCGACTAATGCCTAAGTCGGCAGTCGCCAGATAGCCGCTTAATTAAAAAAAAAAAAATCTCACTGCATCCGCAGCTGATCTCGATGGTGCCTATGCCGTCGGGAGACGCCAGTCATACCCTAAGCCTTTTGGGTTTAGGGCCAGGAAACTCCTTTGAGAGGTAGATATCGCTCTCGGGCCGGTGGCGCCCCTGGTTTTGCCCAGGACGCCACCCTGGAGGGTACCACATTTGGCTATTTGTCGCCACGCCTCTGCTCCCAAAGCTTGTACTGCGCCGAGAGTATTGCGTTCGACCTTTTTGGAGCACACATCGTGTCACGCTGGAACCGTGCCATTGTATACCGATGGCTCCAAGTCCCAAGAGAGGGTCGGCTTCCACGCCGTATCCTCTGTTTGAAGTCAGCGGGGCTCTACCAGGCGCTGCGTGTGTCTTTACGGCCAAGCTGGTGGCAATACACCACTCGGTACGGGAGATTACGCGACGTGCCCGGTTCGGAGACCGGATTGTGATCTATAGCGACTCACAAAGCGCCCTGAGCGCTCTCGGGGCATTGGAATCTCCGCATCCCCTGGTTTGCGATATCTGTGACGCCACGGTTTTGGCGACCCGGGCAGATGTCGAGATTATCTTCTGCTGGGTTCCTGGACATGTAGGAATTGCGGGGAATGAGCGCGCCGATGAGGGCGCCAAAGAGTCCGCGAGGACTCTGCGATCGGACCAGCGTTTCGCTCTTCCTCACACCTGACTATATGTCAGGAATACGGGCAGCTCTTCGGTCTGCCTGGCAAAGAAGATGGGAGACGGTCGAGGGGAACTTAAAGTTGCGTGCCATTGCGCCGCGACTGTTCCCATGGACCTATCCCCCATTGCCGCGGCGGCTTCAGGCTGCTTTATGCCGTCTTCGAATCGGACACACTCGTGTGACGCATCGCTACTTGATGGAGCGCTCGCATGCGCCCTATTGCAACGACTGCGTCGTTTTCCAGACTGTTCGGCATATTCTTGTCGAATGTCCCAGTCTGGGTGATCTTCGCGCAAGATACCTGTCTCGGTACCGGTATGGGCGGGGTCGCTTCTTCCTGTCCCTTGTACTCAGGACGAGTGCGTGCCCTATGACTGGTGGACTTATTGACTTTTGGGGGGAGGCCGGCCTTTTCCTTTTCATTTAACCCGGTTTTATTGTTGTTGTTGTTTTTTTTATCGTTTTTCTTATTGCTTTGTTATTGTTATTTCTTTTTATTGTTGTTTCCTGTTGAATTATTTTGAAGTTGTCTAGAACTAGGCTGTTTGTTTACGGCAACTTATGCCTAAGTCGGCAGTCGCCAGATAGCCCCTTAATCAAAAAAAAAAAAATCCTCGTGGCATGGATTTCATCAAATTCTTACAAATTTTTGATGGTATGTTTCCGGACAATGTGAGTAATCTTTAGTAGATTTCGGTTTACATGTAGTGTGATAATATTTTCAGTCCGGCTGAATTATTACTTCATTTCTTGGTGATATGTAGTGAGAATTCTAGATAGATAGCTGTATAACCTGTGGAAACTTGGTAGTATAAGTTGTGGAGTTCATTTTCTTTTGGAATACAAACATCTCCCTTGACTATGATGAACCCTTTCAGACTCATACTATGATAGAACATCTTCCATGTTCTAAATTTGGCTGGAAAAAGCAGGGTGAAATGTCTCTCCAACTCTTCTTATGAACAAGGTAGGAGCAGAAGTACTTACAAACTGAAATCGGAACAAAATTGTAAAGCATTTTCTTCGAAACTATATTTAAATGGAAATACATAAATTGCTTGCAAATTAACAATACAATTGTCTTTCTTATATAAATCATTTAATTTCTTCCGACCATATAACTTTATAACATTGTTTATTTTTTAGTTAATCTTAGATATCAATGGCTTCTATCTCTCATTAAATCCTTTTATGTCTTGATCTATAAATCTCCTTCTAACTGATGTGATATTAATTAAACATGTATATAGATAGCTTCATAGGCCTCCACATCTAGTTCAGAAGAATATTTTTTCAATCAGTAGTGAACCTCAAATTGAAATGTCTTCTCTAGATGTTGTGCGACATAGTCGGCCACATCTCTTCCTTAATACATAGCTCTTGGTCTCTTGATATCGTTTTATAAGGGTTTGAACAGCATATTTTGAACTTTTTAATTTTTAACAGTTACTAATTTCATAATCCTTGGGATTATGGATGTCTGCTCTCTGTGCTTCTCTAAGTTTTATATTTTTACTCATATTACTTATCTAGTACGATAGTGAATACACAATATTTATAAATTTATGCTAAAAGGTAAGTTATATTGGTTATATTCTGATTTAAGAAAGCATACCATTTTATTATTTACAAACCATTTAGTAAAATATTAAATAATTCAAACACATTATCAAAATATTCAAATTTATTAGCACAGTACACATCATAATCATACATAGGAATAATATGACTAAATAAATTAAGTATATAAATCTATGAGGGATGCCTTATATGTACTTTATGCCAAGGTTGTAGATTCAGAGGAAAGAGAGAGAAAACGGGATAACTTATTATAAACATTTTGACCCGTTAATAAAAGAGAAAATTCGGTTGAGTTAGAACTTATGACATCGAGTGCTCTTCACATTTCAAGTCACTTCTCTAATGATTTAGTTTTAATCCCCCGACCCCCACAGAAGCTGTGAGACAGCTTATAATCCAGTAACTGGAAGGTGAATAGCGGTCTATGCCATAGGTTCGAACCACACCAATTTTCACTTTCATTAACGGCCAAAAGCGTTTATAATATTTTATGCCTTTTCTATCTCTCCTTTCTTTCTTTCTATCTTTGATACTTGCGTGGTCTTATTAAAGACCAAATTTATAGTATCATGGTTTATTGAGCATGAGCAGAAACTCAGACAGGTAGATACACACCCATTCTTACATTACTAACTTTATTGACTTCTAAGTAACAATTATGAACCCATATATAGTTTGACTTTATACTACAAAGGTTTGCAGACACAAATACGCACAATTTCGCTCACAGATGTGCTGATATACACATAAGCATACATCATACAGTTCCCTGTTTATCAAAATATTTCATCACTAGGTCAATCCCATAGGATGACCCAAAGTTCCTTGAATTCGTTCTGCGTGGTTGCAACCACAGTCATACCCGTCTACCCCACGCTCGTTTGTACTTGTCCTCTCTGTCACCCCTTTGCCCTCCTCTCTGGCTTTAGGTCACCTTTTTGTGTCTCTGTGCTAATCACTTGCTCAAAATGACGTATGAGAATCATTAACATATTAGTATTGTAAGGCAGATTCCATTAGTTCCTATTGTTACTCCATTGGTACTGATAACACAGGGGAACAATTTTAATCACATTTGATGGTGACTAAAATTTATTTGCCAATTTTAATTTGTATTTTACGTGCTGATTTCAAATATATAATCCATTTTTACCTACATGCTATAGTTATTCTGTAATTTCTATTTACTTATTTCCACAAAAACTGCCCTCCGAACGGACATAGATGGTGCTTGTAGAAAGCAAATACTTCACAGTACATAGTAGTAAGAGAGTAATAAGTGTTATTGTGCAAAATATTGACATTATTGTTTCTTTTTTCAGATCTCATGTTAGAGTGATGGCTTTGTCATGAGGAAATTGCATTAATGATCCAGACACCTTCTGCTACATATGTCGCTGTTACATGCTAGTTCGTCAAAGGCGCAATATATGAAACTTTGTGATCCGCACGTATAACGCATATTTTGATGTTCCTCTTGGCGATCTAGATAAGAAGTGGGCCCCACATGCTTTTTGACATAGGTGGGGGGAACATCTTCGTGAGTGGACGAAAGGAAAGAGAAATTGTCTTCCTTTTGGAATCCCTATGGTGTGGCGAGAGCCAAAAGAGCATTATCGGGCTGTTATTTCTCTCGGCTGAATACTAAAGGGATTGACAAAAAAAAAATCGGCATAAGCTCCACTACTCCAACATTCCCTCGGCGATCCGGCCAGTACCTCATTCTGAGTCTTTACCAGTTCCGATTTTAAGTATATATGCTTACTCCGAGGATAAAAATGATGGACCTGATATGGACATCCACAGAATGGATTCAAAGTCTGCAGATTCATCATCAGATATTGAACATTCATTAGCTCCTCACTTTCAATCAAGAGGATTTGAATTACTTTTTACGTGATTTGGCGCTCTACAAGAAAGCTGCAGAACATTTAGCTTCCAGGTTGTTTTGGAAGTTAGCAAAGGAAATTTTCTCGTTGGTGAGAGAATTTGAGTTTTGAAAGTAATTGTTCGTTTGATTGTAATAAAGGGGTGGGTTTTTCCTTTGATTGCACTTTTAATGAATGATCTATGAACAAGAGTAATTTATTACGCGCGCATTGAGGATTTATGATTGGTCATTGTTATTTTTATTTTCCTTTTATATCCCGTCTTTTTTCTATTTATTCTTTTACCTCAATTTTGTCATTGACGCTCTTAACTTGTAGTATTATTTAATTTTCTCCATTTTTAATAATTTAAGTGATTTAAATGGATTTTATAGTTTTTCATATGTGCAACTTAGTCCTAAAAGTATAAATATTATTCACTGTATAAGGTTATTCATTAATTCACTAATTAATATAATTTATACCAGTTTTACTACTAGTCTTCATCGTTATATTAACTTTTCAATACTGTTGGACAAATGTTCGATTTTAATTTTAAAATATTCTTGAGGTTGTTTAAACCTATCTGTTGTTGAGATTTTCATTCTTTTAGGTGATTTGATTACCACCTAAAAAGATGATAATCTCATTGAGCTAAGTCGGCCGAATATATAGGTTTACTGATTATTTAGTAATAGAAAATGTTAAACTTTCCTATGGTATCTGTTCCGATCTGAGATTGCGCGTTATCATGACGAAAACACTATTTATCTTTTGATTAATGTTGGCCTTTATTTCTTCAAATGCTTTATGTAGCCTTTCGAACTGAGCAGAGTATACCTTTTTGGTCTTATCCGATTTTGGTTAAGAATTTCAAAATGGATAATACTATTCATATGGCACAAAGTACACAAACAAATCTTACATGGATGGCGTCCGTTTCGGCTGGATTATTGTTTTCGCCCCACATTCAGCCCTCTTTAAGAACATTTAATATTTTTGTACATATCACACTTTTCGTATCTTATAATAATCCTACTAATAATGGTTCTCATTTTACTCGAGAAATAACACATCAACAACTGTTGGTTCTTTTTTGCAAATGTACCTGTGACAGTTGAAAGTAGTATTTGAGCCAATTGTTTAGCAGTTGCAATCAAATTATAGGCACTGTTATTTTTAAAAGATTTGAATCAAATTTAACTGGTCGTCTTGAAAGGGGTTCATCTTTGAGACTAATGTTTACCAAGCGCAAATCTAGAATCATCGTTGGACTGGTGCTAACTAATTTTTCTTTCACCCTATACATGATACAAACTTTCTGCTGGTAGCTTAACTTTGTAGCCTTTTCAAACTCTTAAAGCATAACTTTGCGGAGGTTCGCTATTGATATTTTCATATTATTCATCATTTAACGATAATGCATATTATATTATCAATAATGCATCATATGAAGATCTTCCCAACCAATTCACCCAACTGAAGATCTCTATCCACCCCAGCTGCGCTTATATAACGATCTTTCTAAACCTAACATTCTAATGTAAATAAGCGACATAAGGATCAAATAATAAAATATTATACAATTATTTTTTATCGCAAGCAAATATGAAAATAGATTATCAAAACCATTTTGGAAGAGACGTTCAAACCACATAAAGTCTTGAAGATAAGAATTCACCAAGTCCCGCTGCATCCGCACATTATCTTGCATATCTGTTTTATATTTATTCCAATATAATTCTCCCGCCAGAGTTTAGAAACCAGTTTGCGAATTAAAAAAAATTAGTGACTGGCTCACTGTGCTTTGCTTGAATCCGAGTCCTTGTATATTACTCTAGCTCCTCCACTCATCACAGTGGATTATTAATCCCGGTCTTACTACTGCTTGTATTATAGACAGAAGTGTGCCTGCATTCCTTGTGTCCACTATTTCCATGTATCTTATACCTGGCAAGGTGCTAGAATCGAACATTCCAAACAAAACCACCCGTGTGTGTGGTCCTTTGTGACGATGATACTTTAGTGTGGGAAAAAAACCCGATCCATCGATATGTATAACTGTACCTGGAACATCGAATACATTCGGTTAGCCTGAAGATATCTAGTGCACTCTTCCCAGAAATAAGGGTAGCAGTTGATCAACGTTTACTCAGAAACACACGAATTTAAGAGTTTATCCTTGATCCACCAATACGTTCACTGCAGAATTATAAAATCATAAACACGCATCAGAAGCGTTAATCAAGGGTTGGAGAAATTGATCCAGTCCTTATAGAGACTAGATATATACTTGGCACAATATATGGTCTGGCATTTCCAAGAAATGCCCCCATTACATTCGACATACCTCGTCTTATTAATTCCACTATCACAATGACATTTCATTTCACTTTTCAGCTCTCGAGGTTACTTAAGCTAATTAATAATTGTTTATCCAGTTACTAATGAACTAGATTTACTCTTTTTTATTGTTGTTTTATTGTAAATACAAAAAGTGATACCACAAAAAAGATAAATTGGGAATTGGTGTAATTGATAGAAAAGGTGGTACAAAAAGAGAAGTGTTGCTATATGTAAAAACAGAAGTTTACAAGGCATATAATAAATTATACAATTTATTTGATAAAATTGGAAAGGCAGGGTAGGACAGGCTGGTAAAACCGAAGATATGCACACTTTGGGCGTCAAGGACCAACTGAGGTGTCCCGTCGAGGTCCGGTATACAGGCGGAGCTCAAGGAAACGAGCAGGTCGTCACTCAAGGTTCCTTTAACCTTTGAGGGAAAAATGTTCGGGACACCCGGTCCGCCTCGTTGCCCCCGGAGCGTACAAACAGCAAGTTGACGGAAGAAGGAACAAAAGTCTTAGGGGAATTTAATTAGGCTGTTCAATGACAAAATATTTAAATTTTTAATGGAAGTTGCCCTCGGCGCGTATAATAAATAAATGAATGAAGGTTGTCACTATAAATTTGATCGTTGGGAAATAACAGAAGCGAAAACCAAAAAACAATAGTTTCGAGGAGGAATAAGTGGCCCGCGAACAAATAATTATGCATTTCCTATCCGCATGTCTCCCACAGTATTCCAATTGCCCCAGGACAAGCGTCGCAAAATATGAATATTCACGACGCTTTGGGGCGTATCCAGGAATCATCCTACGATGGAGGAAGAGGCTAGGCCAGATACCTTTATATTACCATCCTGGTGGAAAAGTTATAAAAGGCCAGCTGAACCCACCAAAATGCTAAGTTCAAAATAGGTACAATAAAATTTAACAATCCAGCTAGTCTTAAGCAGAATAGGCGCTTTATTTTAAATTGGGGGAGATTTTTTAAAAGTTCCTAAGCACTCTTAACTTTGACCCTAAGGGTGCTAGCAATTTAAATAAAATGTTATCTAATATTGATGGCAATACCCCCCCAAATTTCACAAGTTTTGAGAAGTTAATACCCCCGTAAGGGGCGCGGCGATTTGCCATCCTGGCCGCCGTGCTGACGGGATCCAGCGCTCCGTCCGGCCCCAGCTTAGCCTCTCTTCCTTCCTTCAAAACACTTGTTTCCTCTCTTTTCACACAACCTCTCCCACAACTTTCTCTGGTCAGCCTCTAATTTCACAGGGTAGATGCTGAACTTCCTTTTAGCCAACCGTCCCGAATCGGGGCTGAGGGGGTAGGGGACAATGTTCCCTAACCCCTGAGCTCCGGTCTGGAGTGGCTGGTTTTTAACAACCTGCTTCATCCCCACCCATACCTTCCTCACATCCCTTTTCCTCTCCTCTTCACAATCTATATATTTTACGCCGTGTTCAAGGTGGAGCCACCATGCCAATGGACTGCCAGGCCACCAGGCGGGAGGGGTGGTCCCAAATGGCGGCGCCTGGCTCTGCCGGGCTTGTAAGCACCTCTCGCAGTGCGGGCTACTGCGAGAGGTGTGCGCTATTGCATCCCGTGTTTAAAAAAAAGGGTCATCATGTCCAATGATGAAGACCAAAAAAAAAAAAACTCAACCCCTAACTTTCCCTGAAACATCAACGGAGCCGCCCTCGGGCAGCTCCAGCAAAAAAATATGGGTCCCCGACCCCTGTGCTTGCACAGCGGACCCTCCATATTTCTCTAACCGGAGAGGAGGCTTACTCCTCTCCTTCGCCTACGGGTGCAGGGGACTCCCCCTCACCCCCTTCTCTGGAGGTGCTTTCGGGCACATCCCTTTTCCCAGCGGCAATGCCCTCTTTTCTTTCCAAGGGGACTGCTAAGAAAGCCAGCAGGAAGCCCTTAGCCAGCCGCTCCCCATCGAAGCGGCTCGGTAGGGCAAACCCCCTTAGGGGGGAGAGGGAAGCCAGGCATCCTTCGGTCGCTTCCCTCAAAAGACCTGCTGTCAAGAATTTTAAACCTTGCTGATGTCAAGGCTTGTGCCTCCCCAAACAAGACTGGCGACACTGCCAAGGGGACCTGCGATGTTCTGGGAGGGGATGGCCAACTGGAGGCCCCTCCTGTGATAGACATGGTCCTTGAGGAGACCCAGCTTCAGACGGTAGGGCCTTTCATGGGGGAGAATTCAGGCTTGGCGCCAAGCATCGAACCCGAATCCACCCCTATGCAAGGTCCCCCTCAAATGGCTGAGGGCTCCGAGGCAGTAAAAGGAGGGGAGGGATCTCCTCCGACAGGTGCCCCTACGACAAAAAGGTCCTTCCCCATTTCGGAGAGGGACCTGTCTGAGGCCGTTCCATGTGGCCTGGGGGCTTCTACCGGCGAGGGTGAGAAGCGGGTTCATTCCCCGCCCTCCTCTCCAAAAAAGAAAAAGACTAAAAAGACGAAAATGACTCGGGGCTCCTCTCCATCCGCGGGGGCTGCGGGGACGGATGGGTCTGCTGCCACTTTGGTAGGCGACCAAGCCAAGATCGGCACATCCGGCCCCTCTACCCCCTCGTGTGCGGAGCTCCTGACCAAGACTAACACCAAGAGTGCACAGGGCGGAGCCTCGATGACATCGGGGCCCCTGATTCAGAGTTTACCTGGCGTTTTCCAACCCACTGGCTTCAAACGCCTTCTCTTTATTCGCTCCACTGATGGCACCATGTTGTCCAAGGGCAACATGATCCATCAGAGGAGAGGATTAGCTAGTACAATTGGTAGAGAACCAAAGGTGACTCGTTTCTCGGAAGGCAGCCTTCTGGCGAATGCGGCGAATCCCGCCGAGGCGGCCAAGATAAGTGCTCTTCGGACACTTCATGGCACCCCGGTGAGTGTGACGCCGGACTCTACCATGAACTTTGTGAAAGGAGTAGTTTATGCGATGAAACTCATTGACTACTCCATTGAGGACATCACGCTAGAGCTGGCCGACCATGGGGCGGTCAAGGTCGAACGTGTGATGAGAAAACAGGGAGAGGCTTCGAGACCCACCACTACACTCTTCGTCACGTTCGACTGTGACAAGCTCTCTGAGTCGGTGCGTGCCGGTTGGTACCACTACCACGTGAAGGCATTTGTGCCACTGCCGAGGCGGTGCTATTACTGTCACCGCTTCGGCCATACGAATCGCTCATGTAGACGTGCAAAGTCGGGATCACCCGAAGTCTGTGTAAATTGCTCCAAGGTCGCACACGATAAGTCCAAATCGTGTGTGGCCAAGTGTGTCAATTGCGGAGAGCCGCACCCTGCTTCTTCGAAGCAATGTGGTGCATATCTCCTGGAGAAAAAAATCCTGGCCGTTCAGGCGAGGCTAAGGACTTGGTCTTGGCGCGCCCAGCTCTGCCTGGGACGTCATATGCCTCAGTAGTTCGAAAGGCACCCTCTGCTCCTGGCCCATCCAGGCCAACGAGCACGGTTGTTTCCGCGCCCATTCGGAGCCCTTCTGCGGGCTCTACCCAACCCGGGCGCTCCCCTGGTAAAGCTGGTGGCAAAACGGGTTCATACCAAGCCCCGGCTAAAACCAGGGCTCCCCCCTCTTCCGCCAGCGTGACCGTTTCCCGCAAGGCGAAACGGCCACGTGCCTCTACCGAGTCGTTAGACTCACAGGAGGCAACACCCCTAAAGATGGTCGCTAGGCCATTTTCAGGGGTTCCTAAAGCTGTCCCCCGAAAGGAGGACAGCAACAAAGGAGCTTCGGCTCCTTCGCCCACGCCCCGAGGTGGAGCGAGTTGCTCGGAGACGGTTGGCCCTCGAAAAGAGGGCCCCCCGCCTCCGAAGCCGCAGCGCCCGCCTAAGGTTTCGAGGCGGAGGGAGGAAAAGACTCGCATGGCGAGCCCAACCTCCCCGAGTAAGTCCTCGAAGGCGACAGCGCCTTCAGCGCTTTGTCCGGCCAACAGCGCCCGGGGTTCTGCCCCTGGGAAGCATACGGCCATTCCCGTGAGGGTTTTCAGTTCGAGGAGGGCCCGCGCGTCTCCACCAAACTAGGCCTGGAAGGCATATTTCTTCAATGGAATTGCCGTAGACTCTGGGCCAACTGGAAGGGGCTGCGGAGGCTCGTCTCGTCCCGCTCCCCGTTAGCTATCTTTTTGCAGGAGACCATGCTAGGCGCCTGCCCCCTGCCGCCCTCCCGGGGTATAAGGGTCTTGCGACCCCACAACCACGGGATGGCCGGGCTGGGGGAAGCGCGGTTTACACCCGGCATGATGTCTCCGTTCTTCCTTTCTCTTTAGATACCACTTTTCAGGCAGTGGCTGTGCAGCTGCACCTGGATAGGAGGTATACTATTATTTCTGCGTACATTCTACCGTCAGCTGACTTCGACGTGGGGGACTCCCGCCGCGTCGTGGCACGGTTGCCGAGGCCCTATCTCTTGCTTGGAGATCTGAACGGCAGGCATCCTCTCAGGGGAGATTACTCCATAAATCCCAGGAGACAAGTCCTTGCCGATCTGATCGAAGAGCTTGAGATGGGTGTCCTAAACGTGGATGAGTTTACGCATCACTGTCCGAGAACCGCTTCATTTTCTTGCCTTGACCTATCTTTGTGCTCTTCGGATGCACAGCCTGATTTTGATTGGGGGGTGGTCGATGACCTCCATGGTAGTGATCACTTTCCCATTCAAATATCATTTTCAGGGCAACTGCCGCCTGAGAGACCACCTCGGTGGTGCTTGGCGCGGGCGCGGTGGCCTGCATTTCCGGAAATGACTGAATTCTCTATCTCAGTCGAGGAGTTTAGGTCAGGAGATGAGGCCGTTGAGTTCTTCTCCGGCAACCTCATCGCCGTGGGCCTGACTACTATTCCTAGGACGTCTGGCCGTTTTGCACGCCGACCACTTCCATGGTGGTTTGCTGAGTGTGAGACAGCCCTCAAACAGAAGCGTTATGCCTACATGCGCTGTAAGCGCCGTCCGACCGATTTCACTGTCGCTGAATTTCGTCGGGCTAGGGCTAGGTTCCGGTATATTTCGTAACACGCCTGCCGCTCTTCTTGGCGGGCATACGTGTCCTCACTTAACGGGAAGACCCCATTAGCTAAGGTTTGGAGGCGAGTCAAAAGAATTCGGGGCAAGTTCCCGCAGGACCCATCTCCCGTTCTCCAGGAGAATGGGACCGCAATCTCCGACTTCTCGTCCTGGTGGAATCCTTAGCAACCGCTTTTTCCGCATTCTCTAGCCGTAAGCTGCTCTGCCAGCATTCAATGCACGTCGTGATGTTGTAGGAGGCCGCCAGCTGGACTTTACCTCTAGAGGTGAAGAACCCTTCAACGACAGGTTTACTGTGTGAAGGTTGCATTTCGCTGCCGCCTTGTGCGCGGACACCGCCCATGGTCCGTACGATGTCCCGTACGTCATGCTTCAACACCTGGGTGAGAGAGGCATGGCCTTTATCTAAGATCTGTTCAAAATGATCTGGGTGGAAGATCTTTTCCCAGACTCCTGGCGAATCGCTACTGTGCTTGCCTTTTGCAAACCGGGAAGAGATCACTCTACTCTTACTGGTTTCAGCCCAATTTCTCTACCTCTTCCGTGTGTAAGTTGATGGAGAAATTGGTAAATGTTAGATTAGCCTTTTTTCTGGACAGCGGAGGCCATCTGTCTTCCGCACAGTGTGGCTTCCGAAAGTTCCACTCGACGTCGGATGCTCTGCTCCGACTGGAAAATGCCATCTGCGAGGCTTTCCTTCGTAGACAGTACTACGCTACGGCGTTTTTCGATCTAGACAAGGGCCATGACACCGCATGGCGATACGATATCATGGAGACTCTTCACACGATGGGGGCGAGGGGACGCCTCCCAATGTTTATATCTAAATTTTTAAGAGATCGTCCCTTTCGCGTACGGGTGGGGGGGAGCGCCCTCCGGCTAAAATGAGCAGGAAGAGGGTGTCCCGCAGGTAAGTGTCCTCAGTGTCACGCTCTTTGCCCTGAGCATCAACGGCATCACCTCGGTGCTGCCGGAAGATGTTCTCGCTATGCTATACGTGGACGACATATCGATTTCTTTTTGGTTGAGTCGCACCGTTTCCTTGGTCTTGTATTCGACCGACGCCTCACCTGGGAGGCTTATATTCACAGCCTTAAAGTCTCTTGTACCCGCGCCATGGAAATTCTCCGTTTCGTGACGTTCAGCGCTTGGGGCGCTGATAGGGCTACTGCCTTCCTTTTAATCGATCCTTTGTCCGTTCGAAACTCGACTACGGTTTCGAGTTTTATGAATCCGCAGCCGAGCGTTTATTGCGGAAGGTGGATTCGATCCAACACACCAGCCTTCGCCTTGCGACCGGTTCCTTCCGCACTTCCCCCATTGAGAGCCTGTTGCTCGATGCTGGGGAGATGCCACTCGCTCTGCGCCGCGTGCAGTGTATCACTTGACTGTACGCGCGAGCCCGGCGCCTCCCTCAGTCGCCAACAGCTCTCACTGCATCCGCAGCTGGTCTCGATGGTGCCTATGCCGTAGAGAGACGCCAGTCATACCCTAAGCCCTTTGGGTTTAGGGCCAGGAAACTCCTTCGAGAGGTAGATATGGCTCTCATGCCGGTGGCGCCTCTGGTTTTGCCCAGGACGCCACCCTGCTGGGTACCACATTTGGCTATTTTTCGCCACGCCTCTGCTCCCAAAGCTTGTACTGCGCCGGAAGTATTGCGTTCGACCTTTAAGGAGCACACATCGTGACACGCTGAACCGTGCAAGTGTATACGGATGGCTCCAAGTCTCATGAGGGGGTCGGCTTCCACGCCGTATCCCCTCTGTTTGAAGTCAGCGGGGCTCTACCAGGCGCTGCGTCTGTCTTCACGGCCGAGCTGGTGGCAATACACCACTCGGTACGGGAGATTACGCGACGTGCCCGGTTCGGAGACCGGATTGTGATCTATAGCGACTCACAAAGCGCCCTGAGTGCTCTCAAGGCATTGGAATCTCCGCATCCCCTGGTTCGCGATATCCGTGATGCCACGGTTTTGGCGAGCCGGGCAGATGTCGAGATTATCTTCTGCTGGGTTCCTGGACATGTACCCCGTAAGGGGCGCGGCGATTTGCCATCCTGGCCGCCGTGCTGACGGGATCCAGCGCTCAGTCCGGCCCCAGCTTAGCCTCTCTTCCTTTCTTCAGATAGCCCGATTTCACCCCTACCTCGTCGCTTTTAATACAACCTCTCCCACAACTTTCTCTGGTCAGCCTCTAATTTCACAGGATAGAATGCTGACCTTCTTCTCAAGCCAACCACCCCGGATGGGGGCTGAGGGGGAAGGGGACATTGTTCCCTAACCCCTCAGCTCCAGTTCGGGATGGGGGTTTTTTAACAACCTGCTTCATCCCCACCCATACCTTCCTCACATCCCTTTTCCTCTCCTCTTCACATTCTATCTGTTTTATGCCGTGTCTAAGGTGGAGCCGCCACGCCAAAGGACTGCCAGGCCACCAGGCGGGAGGGGTGGTCCCAAATAACGAAGCCTGGCTCTGCCGGGCCTGTAAGCACCTCTTGCAGTGCGGGCTACTGCAAGAGGTGGTGAGCGATTGCGTCCCGTAAAACAAAGAGGGTCACCATGCCCAATGATGAAAAAAAAAACATCTCCCCTTAATTCCCCCTAAAACAACGGAGCCGCCCTCGTGCAGCTCCACAGAAAAGATGGAGGTCCCCCCCCCTGTGCTTGCGCAGGGGACCCTCCATACCTCTTTAACCGGAGAGGAGGCTTACTCCTCTCCTACGCCTACGGGTGTAGGGGACTCCCCCTCACCCCCTTCTCTGGAGGTGCTTTCGGGCACCTCCCTATCTTCAGCGGCAGTCCCTCCTTTGCTTTCTAAGGGGACTGCCAAGAAAGCCAGCAGGCAGCCCATTGCCGACTGCCCCTCGTACAAGCGGCTCGGTAGGGCAAACCCCCTTAGGGGGGAGAGGGAAGCCAGGCCCCTTCGGTCGCTTCCTTCAAAAGACCTGCTGGCAAAAATATTAAACCTTGCCGGGGTCAAGGCCTGTGCCTCCCCACTAAAGACTTATGACGCTGCCAAGGGGACCTGCGATGTCCTGGGAGGGGATGCCCAAATAAGGGCCCCTCCTGTGATAGACATGGTCCTTGAGGAAAACCAGCCTCAGAAGGTAGGGCCTTCCATGTAGGTGAATCCGGGCTCGGCGCCAAGCAGCGAACCCGAATCCGCCCCTATGCAAGGTCCTCATCAAACGGCTGTAGATTCTCAGGCAGTACAAGGAGGGGAGGGATCTCCTCCGGATGATGCCCCTGCGACCACCAGGACCTCTCTTATTTTGGAGAAGGACCTGGCTGAGGCCGGTCCATCTGGCCTGGGGGCTTCTACCGGCGGGGGTGAGAAGCGGGTTCATTCCCCGCCCTCCTCTCCAAAAAAGAATAGGACCAAAAAGACGAAGAAGACTCGGGGCTCCTCTCAATCCGCGGAGGCTACGGGGACGGATGGGTCTGCTGCCACTTTGACAAGCGACAAAGCCAAGATCGGCACATCCTGGCCCTCTGCTTTCCCGGGTGCGGAGCTCCTGACGATGACAAAGACGAAAAGTGCACAGGGCGGAGCCTCGATGACATCGGGGCCCCTCATTCAGAGGTTACCTGGCGTTTTCGAGCCCGCTGGCTTCAAACGCTTCCTTGTTATTCGCTCCACTGATGGCACCATGTTGTCCAAGGGGAACATGATCCATCAGAGGAGAGGATTAGCTAGTGCAATTGGTAGAGAGCCGAAGGTGACCCGTTTCTCGGACGGCAGCCTTCTGGCGAATGCGGCGAATCCCGCCGAGGCGGCCAAGATAAGTGCTCTTCGGACACTTCATGGCACCCCGGTGAGTGTGACGCCGCACTCTACCATAAACTTTGTGAAAGGAGTAGTTTATGCGAGGGAACTCGATGACTACTCCATTGAGGACATCACCCTAGAGCTGGCCGATCATGGGGCGGTCAAGGTCGAACGTGTGATGAGAAAACAGGGAGGGGCTTCGAGACCAACCCCTACACTCTTCGTCACGTTCGACAGTGACAAGCTCCCTGAGTCGGTGCGTGCCGGTTGGTACCGCTACCGCGTGAAGGCATTCGTGCGACTGCCGCGGCGGTGCTATTACTTTCACCGCTTCGGCCATACGAATCGCTCATGTAGACGTGCAAAGTCGGGGTCACCCGAAGTCTGTGTAAATTGCTCCAAGGTCACACACGATAAGTCCAAATCGTGTGTGGCCAAGTGTGTCAATTGCGGAGAGCCGCACCCTGCTTCTTCGAAGCAATGTGGTGCATATCTCCTGGAGAAAAAAATCCTTGCCGTTCAGGCCCAGGATAGACTCTCATTCCGCGAGGCTAAGGACTTGGTCCTGGCGCGCCCAGCTCTGCCTGGGACGTCATATGCCTCAGTAGTTAGAAAGGCACCCTCTGCTCCTGGCCCATCCAGGCCAACGAGCACGGTTGTTTCCGCGCTCATTCGGAGCACTTCTGCGGGCTCTACCGAACCCGGGCGCTCCCCTGGTAAAGCTGGTGGCAATACTGGTTCATACCCAGCCCCGGCTAAAACCAGGGCTCCCCCCTCTTCCGCCAGCGTGACCGTTTCCCGCAAGGCGAAACGGCCACGCGCCTCCACCGAGTCGTTAGACTCACAGGAGGCAACACCCCTAAAGATGGTCGCTAGGCCATTTTCAGGGGTTTCTAAAGCTGTCCCCCGAAAGGAGGACAGCAACAAAGGAGCTTCGGCTCCTTCGCCCACGCCCCGAGGTGGAGCGAGTGGCTCGGAGACGGTTAGCCCTCAAAAAGAGGGCCCCCCGCCTCCGAAGCCGCAGCGCCCGCCTAAGGTGCCGAGGCGGAGGGAGGAAAAGACTCGCATGGCGAGCCCAACCTTCCCCAATAAGTCCTCGAAGGCGACAGCGCCTCCAGCGCTTTGTCCGGCCAACAGCGCCCGGGGTTCTGCCCCCGGGAAGCGTACGGCTATTCCCGTGAGGGTCTTTAATTTGAGGAGGGCCCCCGCGTCTTCTCCGAGCTAGGCCTGGAGGGCATATTCCTTCACTGGAATTGCCGTAGACTCCGGGCCAACTGGGAGGAGCTGCGGAGGCTCGCCTCGTCCCGTTCCCCGTTAGCTATTTTTTTGCAGGAGACCATGCTAGGCGCGTGCCCCCTGCCTGCCCTCCCGGGGTATAAGGGTCTTGCGACCCCACAACCACGGGATGGCCTGGCTGGGGGAAGCGCGGTTTACACCCGGCATGATGTCTCCGTTCTCCCTTTCTCTTTAGATACCACTTTTCAGGCAGTGGCTGTGCAGTTTCTCCTGGATAGGAGGTATACTATCATTTCTGCGTACATTCCACCGTCAGCTGACTTCGACGCGGGTGACTTCCACCGCGTCGTGGTACGGTTCCTGAGGCCCTATCTCTTGCTTGGAGATCTGAACGGCAGGCATCCTCTCTGGGGAGATTACTCCATAAAACCTAGGGGACAAGTCCTTGCCGATCTGATCGAAGAGCTTGAGATGGGTGTCCTAAACGTGGATGAGTTTACGCATCACTGTCCGAGAACCGCTTCATTTTCTTGCCTTGACCTATCTTTGTGCTCTTCGGATGCACAGCCTGATTTTGATTGGGGGGTGGTCGATGACCTCCATGGTAGTGATCACTTTCCCATTCAAATATCCTTTTCAGGGCAACTGCCGCCTGAAGACCACCTCGGGGATGCTTAACGCGGGCGCGGTGGCCTGCATTTCCGGAAATGACTGAATTCTCTATCTCAGTTGAGGAGTTTAGGTCGGTAGATGAGGCCGTTAAGTTCTTCTCCGGCAACCTCATCGCCGTGGGCCTGAATACTATTCCTAGGACGTCTGGCCGTTTTGCACGCCGACCACTCCCATGGTGGTCGGCCGAGTGTGAGACGGCCTCAAACAGAAGCGTTATGCCTACATGCGCTATAAGCGCCGCCCGAACAATTTCACTGTCGCTGATTTTTGTCGGGCTAGGGCTAGGTTCTGGTATATATCGAAGCACGCCCGCCGCTCTTCTTGGCGGGCATACGTGTCTTCACTTAACGGGAAGACCCCTTTAGCCGAGGTGTGGAAGCGAGTCAAAAGGATTTGGGGCAAGTTCTCGCAGGACCCCCCTCCCGTTCTCCAGGAGAATGGAACCGCCTTCTCGGACCCCGCGTCCGTGGCAGAATCCTTAGCGACCGCTTTTTCCGCATTCTCTAGCCGTGATGCTGCTCCGCCAGCATTTAATGCACGTCGTGATGTCGCAGAAGGCCGCCGGCTGGACTTTACCTCCAGAGGCGGAGAACCCTTCAACGACAAGTTTACTGTGAGTGAGTTGCGTTCCGCTCTCGCTTCGTGCGCGGACACCGCCCATGGTCCGGACGATGTCCCATACGCCATGCTTCGACACCTGGGTGAGCGAGGCATGGCCTTTCTGTTAGATTTGTTCAACAGGATCTGGGTGGAAGGTCTTCTCCCAGACTCCTGGCGAATCGCTACTGTGCTCGCCTTTCGCAAGCCGGGGAGAGATCCCTCTACTCCGACCGGTTTCCGCCCAATCTCTCTAACCTCTTGCGTGTGCAAGTTGATGGAGAAATTGGTAAATGTTAGATTAGCCTATTTCCTGGACAGCGGAGGCCATCTGTCTTCTGCACAGTGCGGCTTCCGTAAGTTCCACTCCACGTCGGATGCTCTGCTCCGACTGGAAAATGCCGTCTGCGAGGCTTTCCTTCGTAGACAGCACTACGCCACGGTGTTTTTTGATCTGGAGAAGGCCTATGATACCGCATGGCGATACGGTATCATGGAGACTCTCCACACCATGGGGGCGAGGGGACGCCTCCCAATGTTTATATCTGAATTTCTGCGAGATCGTCGATTCTGCGTACGGGTGGGGGGAGCCCTCTCAAGCCCAAAGGAGCAGGAAGAGGGTGTCTCGCAGGGAAGTGTCCTCAGTGTCACGCTCTTTGCCCTGAGCATCAACGGCATCACCTCGGTGCTGCCGGAAGATGTTCTCGCTAACCTCTACGTGGACGACCTTTCGATCTCATTTGGCGCGGCCCAGATGCCAACTCTGGAGCGTCGACTCCAACAGGCATTGAACCGCGTCTCTCGCTATGCCGAAGCGCACAGGTTTCGGTTTTCTTTGGCCAAAACTAAGGTGGTGCACTTCTGCCGCCATCCAGGGCTTCACCCCGACCCAGATTTGTTTCTTAATGGAGTGCGCCTGGATGTGGTTGAGTCGCACCGTTTCCTTGGTCTTGTATTCGACCGACGCCTCACCTGGAAGGCTCATATTCGCAGCCTTAGGGTCTCTTGTACCCGCGCCATGGACATTCTCCGTTCCGTGACGTTCAGCGCATGGGGCGCTGATAGGGCTACCGCCTTACTTTTTTATCGATCCTTTGTTCGCTCGAAGCTCGACTACGGATGCGAGTTTTATGCATCCACAGCCGAGCGTTTATTGCGGAAGGTGGATTCGATCCACCACACCGGCCTTCGCCTTGCGACCGGTGCCTTCCGCACTTCCCCCATTGAGAGCCTATTGGTCGATGCTGGGGAGATGCTACTCGCTTTGCGCCGCGTGGAGTGCATCACACACTTGTACACGCGAGCCCGGCGCCTCCCTCAGTCGCCAACAGCTCTCACTGCATCCGCAGCTGATCTCGATGGTGCCTATGCCGCCGAGAGACGCCAGTCATACCCTAAGCCCTTTGGGTTTAGGGCCAGGAAACTCCTTCGAGAAGAAGATATAGCTCTCGGGCCGGTGGCGCCCCTGGTTCTACCCAGGACGCCACCCTGGAGGGTACCACATTTGGCTATTTGTCGCCACGCCTCTGCTCCCAAAGCTTGTACGGCGCCGGGAGTATTGCGTTCGACCTTTTTGGAGCATACATCGTGTCACGCTGGTACCGTGCCAGTGTATACGGATGGCTCCAAGTCCCAAGAGGGGGTCGGCTTCCACGCAGTATCCCCTCTGTTTGAAGTCAGCGGGGCTCTACCAGGCACTGCGTCTGTCTTCACGGCCGAGCTGGTGGCAATACACCACTCGGTACGGGAGATTACGCGACGTGCCCGGTTCGGAGACTGGATTGTGATCTATAGCGACTCACAAAGCGCCCTGAGTGCTCTCGGGGCATTGGAATCTCCGCATCCCCTGGTTCGCGATATCCGTGACGCCACGGTTTTGGCGAGCCGGGCAGATGTCGAGATTATCTTCTGCTGGGTTCCTGGACATGTAGGAATTGCGGGGAATGAGCGCACCGATGAGGGCACCAAAGAGTCGTCGAGGACTCTGCGACCGGACCAGCGTTTCGCTCTTCCTCACACTGACTACATGGCAGGAATACGATAAGCTCTTCGGACTGCTTGGCAAAGAAGATGGGAGACGGTCGAGGGGAACTTAAATTTGCGTGCCATTGCGCCGCGACTGTTCCCATGGACTTATCCCCCAATGCCGCGGCGGCTTCAGGTTGCTTTCTGTCGTCTTCGAATCGGACACACTCGTGTGACGCATCGCTACTTAATGGAGTGCTCGCCTGCGCCCTATTGCAACGACTGCGTCATCCCCCAGACTGTTCGGCACATTCTTGTCGAATGTCCCAGTCTGGGTGATCTTCGCGCACGATACCTGTCCCACTACCGGGATGGGCGGGGTCGCTACCGCCTGTCGCTTGTACTCGGGACGAGTGCGTGTACTTTGACTGGTGGACTTATTGACTTTTGGGGGGAGGCCGGCCTTCTCCCTTTCATTTAACCTGGTTTAATTGTTGTTGCTGTTTTTGTTATTGTTTTTGTTATTGCTTTTTTATTGTTATTGTTATCTCTTTTTATTGTTTTCTGTTTAATTTTTAAAGTAGCCTAGAACTAGGCTGTTTGTTTACGGCGACTAATGCCTAAGTCGGCAGTCGCCAGATAGCCCCTTAATTAAAAAAAAAAATATCCTGGACATGTAGGAATTGCGGGGAATGAGCACGCCGATGAGGGCGCCAAAGAGTCCGCGAGGACTCTGCGACCGGACCAGCGTTTCGCTCTTCCTCACACCGACTACATGGCAGGAATACGGGCAGCTCTTCGGACTGCTTGGCAAAGAAGATGGGAGACGGTCGAGGGGAACTTAAATTTGCGTGCCATTGCGCCGCGACTGTTCCCATGGACTTATCCCCCAATGCCGCGGCGGCTTCAGGTTGCTTTCTGTCGTCTTCGAATCGGACACACTCGTGTGACGCATCGCTACTTAATGGAGCGCTCGCCTGCGCCCTATTGCAACGACTGCGTCATCCCCCAGACTGTTCGGCACATTCTTGTCGAATGTCCCAGTCTGGGTGATCTTCGCGCACGATACCTGTCCCACTAACGGGATGGGCGGGGTCGCTACCGCCTGTCCCTTGTACTCGGGACGAGTGCGTGCACCATGACTAGTCGACTCATTGACTTTTTGAGGGAGGCTGGCCTTCTCCCTTTCATTTAACCCAGTTTAATTGTTGTTGCTGTTTTTGTTATTGTTTTTGTTATTGCTTTTTTATTGTTATTGTTATCTCTTTTTATTGTTTTCTGTTTAATTTTTAAAGTAGCCTAGAACTAGGCTGTTTGTTTACGGCGACTAATGTCTAAGTCGGCAGTCGCCAGATAGCCCCTTAATTAAAAAAAAAAAAAATCCTGGACATGTAGGAATTGCGGGGAATGAGCACGCCGATGAGGGCGCCAAAGAGTCCGCGAGGACTCTGCGACCGGACCAGCGTTTCGCTCTTCCTCACACGGACTACATGGCAGGAATACGGGCAGCTCTTCGGACTGCTTGGCAAAGAAGATCGGAGACGGTCGAAGGCAACTTAAAGTTGCGTGCCATTGCGCCGTGACTGTTCCCATGGACCTATCCCCCAATGCCGCGGCGGCTTCAGGTTGCTTTCTGTCGTCTTCAAATCGGACACACTCGTGTGACGCATCGCTATCTGATGTTGCGCTTGCCTGTGCCCTATGGCAACGACTGCGTCGTCCTCTTAACTCTTCGGCACATTCTTGTCGAATGTCCCAGTCTGGGTGATCTTCGCGCACGTTACCTGTCCGGTACCGGGATGGACGGGGTCCTTACCGCCTGTGTCTTGTACTCGGGACGAGTACATGCATCATGACTGGTGGACTTGTTAAGTTTTGGGGAGAGACCGGCCGTCTCCCTTTCATTTAACTATGTTTTGTTGTTGTTTCTGTTATTGTTTTGTTATTGTTATTTCTTTTTATTGTTGTTTCCTTTTCAATTTTTTTTAAAGTAGCCTAAAACTAGGCTTTTTGTTTACGGCGACTTATGCCTAAGGGGGCAGTCGCCAGATAGCTCCTGAAAAAGAAAAAAAATCGATCTTTTTTAGCGCGGCCCAGATGCCAATTCTGGAGCGTCGACTCCAACAGGCATTGAACCGCGTCTCTCGCTATGCCAAAGCGCACAGGTTTCGGTTTTCTTTGGCCAAGACTAAGGTGGTGCACTTCTGCCGCCATCCACGGCTTCACCCCGACCCAGATTTGTTTCTTAATGGGGTGCGCCTGGATGTGGTTGAGTCGCACCGTTTCCTTGGTCTTGTATTCGACCGACGCCTCACCTGGAAGGCTCATATTCGCAGCCTTAGGGTCTCTTGTACCCGCACCATGGACATTCTCCGTTCCGTGACGTTCAGCGCATGGGGCGCTGATAGGGCTACCGCCTTACTTTTTCATCGATCCTTTGTTCGCTCGAAGCTCGACTACGGATGCGAGTTTTATGCATCCGCAGCCGAGCGTTTATTGCGGAAGGTGGATTCGATCCACCACACCGGCCTTCGCCTTGCGACCGGTGCCTTCCGCACTTCCCCCATTGAGAGCCTGTTGGTCGATGCTGGGGAGATGCCACTCGCTCTGCGCCGCGTGCAGTGCATCACTCGCCTGTACGCGCGAGCACGTCTCCTCCCTCAGTGGCCAACAGCTTTCACTGCTTCCGCAGCCTATCTCGACGTTGCCTCTGCCGCCGAGAGACGCTAGTCATACCCTAAGGCCTTTGGGTTTAGGGCCAGGAAACTCCTTCGAGAAGAAGATATAGCTCTCGGGCCGGTGGCGCCCCTGGTTCTGCCCAGGATGCCACACTGGAGGGTACCACATTTTGCTATCTGTCATCACGCCTCTGCTCCCAAAGCTTGTACGGCGCCGGAAGTATTGCGTTTGACCTTTTTGGCTGACACCTTGTCACGCTGGAACCGTGCCAGTGTATACGGATGGCTTCAAGTCCAAAGAGGGGGTCGGCTTTTACGCCGTATCCCCTCTTTTTGAAGTCAGCGGGGCTTTGTCAGGCGCTGCGTCTGTCTACCCGGTCGAGCTGGTGGCAATACACCACTCAGGACGGGAGATTACGTGACGTGCCCCGTTCGGAGACCGGATTGTGATCTATAGCGACTCACAAAACGCCCTGAGTGCTCTCGGGGTATTGGAATCTCTGCATCTCCTTGTTCGCGGTATCCGTGACGCCACGGTTTTGGCGAGCCGGCCAGATGTCAAGATTATTGTTCTGCTGGGTTCCTGGACATGTAGGAATTGCGGGGAATGAGCGCGCCGATGAGGGCGCGTAAGAGTCCACGAGGACTGGTCGACCGGACTAGCGTTTCGCTCTTCCTCATACCGACTAGATTGCAGGAATACGGGCAGCTCTTCGGACTGCTTGGCAAAGAAGATGGGAGACGGTCGAAGGGAACTTAAAGTTGCGTGCTATTGCGCCGCGACTGTTTTCATGGACTTATCACCTAATTCTGCGATGGCTTTAGGTCGCTTTCTGTCGTTTTCGAATCGGACACACTCGTGTGACGCATCGCAATTTGATGGAGCGCTCGCCTGCGCCCTATTGCGACGATTGCTTTGTCCCCTAGACTGTTCGGCACATTTTTTTTCAAATGTCCCAGTCTGGGTGATCTTTGCTCACGTTACCTGTCCTGGTACCGGGATGGGCGGGGTCGCTACCGCATGTCCCTGTTATTCAGGACGGAAAAGTGCACATTGACTTGTGGACTTTTTGAGTTTTGGGGGGAGGCCTGGCTTCTCCCCTTTATTTAAGGGTCTTTTTTTGTTATTGTTTTGTTTGTAGGTTGAACTCTCCTGCACCAAGGTGAGTGGGACCTCTTTCCGCTGCCGGAGATTGCTTCCTGATTGTTAAGTTTTTCCAATTTATATCATTATGTTTTCCTTTTTTTATTTTAAAGTAGCATAGTTCTAGGCTGTTGTGTTTTTCGGCGACTTATGCCAGTTGGGCTTTATAAAATAAAAATAAAAAATTTGGCGGGGGTTTTTTTCCTTTATAGGTCACACGCTCTTGCGCCGGGGAGACCTCCCCTTGCCGCAGGAGCTTGCTTACTGCTCGCTTGCTTTTCCTCTATTTTTTGGGGGGATTGTTTTTTATTTTTATGTATATTATTTTGAAATAGCCTAGTACTAGGCCAGTTTTTTATAGGGCGTCTAATGGCCAAGTAGGCAGTCGCCAGATGAGCTTTTTATAATAAAAAAAAATCCTCCTGGAGCAGCATATCGGCTAGGGACTGCTGCAAAAGCGGTCGCTCGTATTCGATCACTGATATGGTGCAGAGATTATGGTATTCTTCTTCTGGTCAAAGATAGGGGGATCGTGCGAGAACATGCTTTGTTTCAATTTGACTCGCTCCAACACACCTATAAAAGTTAACTTCCTGTTAAGTTAAAACAGGCATGCTGGTTAGGAAATGCAGTAGGTGTGCTTAAAAACTTACTAGTACCTAGCCCTAGCTTGTCGAAATTTACAGACGATTAAATGCTATATGGGGGAGAGTAAAGCGCATGTCGGATTAACGCTTCTGTCTGATTTCCAACTAACTATCAAATAGGCCTACCACCCAGGCAAAATGGCCACACGTTCTATAAATACTACTTAGGTCCATAATGGTATGGTTTCGGGAAAAATCAACGACCCCATCAACCACCTATTGACTGAGAGAGTAATCAGTGATTTCCTGAACTAGGACCAGGGCGCTCGTTCCAAGGAACATTGGGCCATTTCTTAGGGCGCAGCGGCCAAAAAATTTTATTCGAATACGATATTGGTTACTACCATACAGGTCTCGAATACCCCTTACCCCAAATCAAGTTCTACATTTGGGGAGAAATTGAAAATGTAGAGGCTTAAAATTGAGGCGGTTCTAGGGCAGTGATGAGTAAGCTCATTCACATTTGGCCCACTTATCTTCAGCTAGGCCATCAAGTCATCAATGACCTGTAACTTGAGATTGTTGACTGTGTTGTTGTCCTTGAGAGGGTACCTAATGTTGGAATACCCAGACAGGAGAAAGAAACTTATAAATTGTGCCAGGATTCAGCGGAGGATCTCCACGTGGATGTAAGCTGCAGGGAGATGTAGAGAGAAATAACAGTATACCTCCTATCCAGGCGCAGTTACATTGCCACTTCCTGAATAGAGATTTTTATAGCTAGTAGTAAACAGAAAACATCTTACCGGTGCAAATTTGCCATATTTCCCTCCAGCCCTATACCTTGTTGGTCGGATCGCAAAAGCATTTTTATTTGAGAGAGTAGGAAGTAGTCAGCGCTAAGCATAGTCTCGTGAACAAGGATGGCTAAGAGGAAAAGGGAGGAGACGAGCCTTTTCAGCACCTTCTAGTTGTTACGGAGTCCAGATAAATTCTTTTGAAAGAATGTGCCCTAGTTTGGCAGATAAGCCGGGCAACTGTTTGAAGAGAAGGTGCTTACTGTAATAGCAATACGCTTTCGAGAGGAGCATAACTCCGCGGGCTGTTGGCTATACATGTGGCTGACATGGCTGCAGCCTTCGAGAACTTTTCTGGAGATGTTATTCTGTCCATGTGATGAAACCTTCGCCATGTGAGGTGGCTTCGCAAGGGTCCCAGTGATCATAATTGTCTAGGCTATCCTTTAGTTAAAGGCAGGGGAGAAGTAACTCCATTGGTACAGTACACTTTTGTAGTAACAGCCAAAAAAGTTTAAAAAGACGGTCTCACAACCACCTTTAAGGGATTTGACTCCAGTGCGTTTATCAATAAGGTGGAGGCGCGCAGCCAATTTGCCTCACTGGATACAGTAAGGCATGGGAAAGTAACTCGATTGGTACAGTACATTTTGATAGTAACATTTAAATACTCGTAATTCTCAAAAGACAGTCACGCAACCACCTTTGAGGAATTTGACTCCAGTGGGTTAACAACAAGGTGGAGGCGCGCAACCAATTTTACTTACTGGATACAGTGAACCAGAGAGAGAAGGAGCAACCCTGGTTTAAGTCGAGGCTGGGTGTGAACCCTTTGAGCATCCGCTAGCTTTATCAAGCAAGCGTTCGTGGAAGGGTATATTAGAGCCCTGAGTGGGGTTCCAACTGGCTGCCGAAGCAACCACGCTCGTTCTAGTCCTGTAGGTGCTCGGAGCAGAAAGACCTTTCTCAATGTTGATCAATACGAGGTCACAGGTCGCGACAGAGTCAAGTCCTTACCCTCAAGAAAAGTTAGTTTGCAGCTTGAACGGCCAGGCCTACTTTGTTTAGAAATTGCGAGCTACATTTATTCGAGGAAGAATATAGTGTAGCTCTATACAAATTGCACATTTGACCGTTAACGAAAAGAACATCGTGTATGGAATTAGAGCTATTCAGGTAGACTTCGGGCAGATCGGACATTGTACACCTTAATATATGATTCGTGTGACCGAAGCTGTGGCTGTACTAACACTTTTGCGGCAATAGCACATATGCTTTTAAGCTATAGTTCTACCAACAAGCACTATACAAAGGAAACCCGTCACAATCGAACGTGACAAAGAGTGTATGGGTGGGTCTCAAGGTTGATCTTTTTTTTACTTAAAACACGTTCGACTTTGACCTCTCTCTGTGCAGCCAGCTTTACCGAGTTGCGACGCATAAACCAGCCTTTTCACGAATATTATGTGATAGCATGGGATATCACAATCACCGGCGAGCCATTGAGTTTCCGAAGCGCAATAATAATGGCCGCTGTGGAAGAGTCCGTCTCATTCGACAGAAAACTTATGTCATAGAAACACGTGACCTTCTTTCGCATACCAGTCATTTTAGCTAATGCTATTCTCTGAAAGATTATGCGGACTTTTTCTAACTTGTAACAATCTGTGATAGGATTCACTAGAATAAACCTACAGTTATAAGTAGAGAGAGGGGTCCTAAGACATAAAAAGGACGGGGAGGAATGAATGAGGGGCTCGTGGGGTATGCGTGTTCATATATTCAATTTTATTAATATCATAGTTTTCTGTACATTTTCTAATGCTGTTTAACCTGAAAAAGCCGAAAACAGAAACAATTTTGACCTATGATGTTAGGAAGAATTTACAGATGCAGCTTTAAATGTTCTGTCTGGAAATGGGCCAAAAGCAGTCGTTTTAGGCTCCCTTGAATCATTTGTTACGCCGTATATCATGTGTTAATGAACTGAATGAATTTATTCAAAAAATATTTATTTAGAAATCCGAAGATATAATTGTATTTCTGTGTAAGCCCCTCGTTTATCCTCGTTTGGCGGATGTAGTTTATTACTAAGCCCAAACTTGAGAAAGGATGTCATATGTAGGGAATATTTAGATTATGTCCAAATATAAAGAAAAGTGTTAAGGTCAAAAACTCGGAATTACTAGAAACTAGACGACTCAGATTTATTGGTTCAGGTTTGTAAAACTAAATAAGATTAAAGAGGAAAATTAATTGAGTTCTTAAAACTTTAAGAGGGTTTATGAAAGAAATGTCTGAGAGTTGAATTAATTCAGGTTTTTATAAATAAACAACAACAGAGAGGAAAGTAAATTCAACTTTTTCAAACTTTAAGAGAGCTAAGAATGAACGTCTCAGATTTAAATTAATTCTCGTTTTTAAAAATGAAAAGTCTTTTAGCAAATTTTTAAGTAAGAGAGAAATTAATACCGATTTATAAACCTGTATAAGAGTGGAAACACTTCGAATTAGGAGTATTTTATCCATGTTTTAAAATTTAAAAGAAATAATATGACTATGAAGTAATTAATTCAGGTTTATAAAACGTTAATAGGCCTTATCGACTTAAGCCCATCAGAAAGTCTCCGCCTTTGCGCACTGAAACTTTCACACCTGTTTTATTTCAATCATGATCACATTTGACTCTGGCGGAAACCCGATCCTAGAACAGGGACCTTACCAGGAGGCGATTTTGTATTTCATTTGAATCATGTTGGCATCCATCAGACTTATTCACGACGGTAAAACGAGACGTTTTAATGTAATTAATGATCCTACAGATGGTGTTTCTTGATGCTATACCCTTAAAAACTATCTACTTTTATTCCAAGCGAATTTGGTGTAGAACAACAATGGTTGCATGCTTTTCTTTGGAAAGTGCCATTTCTGGAATTGAAAAAGATTCAAACATTTATTATCTTTACCAAAGAAAAAAACGCAATAAATTCTATTTAATTCCACAACCTCATTCATTTAATCCATATTTGTTATTATTATCCAGTGAATCCTACAGGAAGAGGAGCAGATGGCGATTTCAGATTCACCGATGAATGCATTGTTTTACTCATTATTTTTTCAAATAAACCTGAAATAATTTTCAAAAGGAATAATATATACCTTTAACCATGATGGTATACTATCAAATATTAGTTGCAGTAATTTACATAATAAAATAATCAATCCTATCATATTAATTTTAGTCTCAAAAACTTTGGCTATGATGGTATATTATCAAATGTCCCCTACAATCATCGCATCAGAATTTGTCATAGCCTTATTAATGAACATTTCTAATTGACCTTAAAAGTCAAAGATAATCACTGTGTGCCAAGAATTCAAATGCATGAACGTATCTCTCAACTGAAATGGTGTGCAATAAAATCAAACAGCTAGTCACAAGAAGGAATCTTGCGTTACAAGAAGTGGAAATCGGACCATCGTTTGCCCTTATGTGAGTACTTAGAGCTCATACCTGCTGTTAAAAAATTGATAAGCATTATGTAGTAAAACTAAAATATTAAACTCGCCTTTCTACAACACAGAAAACCCAATGATATTCTATCAGTACGTTAAAGTCGAAATCCACTAAAAGAATCTATTGGTTCACCGGAAGATGCCAGTGGAGATTGTCTTTTGATCCTAACGATTTATTGTAGATCCTTAATAACTATTTTTTATCTGAAGTTATAAATGAGATATTGAACCTATTCCAGATATTACCATATTGACAACTGGAGAAGAGGCCACAATTCCAGCAAAATATTGGTAAGGAATTAAGTGGCTGCATTGATAAGATAGAAATAAGTAAATGTCAAGGTACAGCCAGGAGTTATCCTCTTCAATTAAAATAGCCAACGAAATGATAGCAGAGTCACTTGCAACTATAGCCAATAAGTTTTTTGAAGAAGTCATCGTTTCTAAGGATCTCACAGTAGCAAATATTTCACTCATCTTTAAAAAACTCGATCGGAAATTACCTACAAACTACAGAGCAATAAACCTGTGAAGGTCGAAGTAGTCGAACATCTCAATAGCCGCAAACCTAACCTGGAAAGGCAACATGGTTTTATGAAAAACAAGTCCTCTCTGATTAACTTATTTGAGTTTTATCATAAAATTATTTTCGAGTAGAAATGTCAACTTGATCTATCTTTATTTTAAAAACGTATTCATAAATTGCTACACAGAAGTTGAGGGAAAATAATTGCTGAGTACAATAACGGTTGTCAGGTAGAAAATGACGAACACTCATCAGTGGCTTTCATACAAAGTGGCATTTCTTTACTAGTGGTGTGCCGGAGGGATCTAGGCAGAGTCCGCTGTTGTTCGTAATATATATCAATGATATTATCACTACTCTTGAAAGCGGCGTTTCAAATCTTGCGATTGCCGATGCCCCAAATAATAGAGGAAAAGCCACAACTCCCTCAAACAGGTTAAAAAAATACAAATCGACCTAAACGCTGTAGCCGAGTAATCCGTAAAGTAGTTGATACAATTTAATGTTGATAAATGCTAAGTATTACTTATAGAAACGAAGCGTGATGAGTCATCTGCATTACGTCATGACACCTTTAAATAGAGTAATCACTGAAAAGGATTTACGCTTGATCGTATGTAATGACTTCAAAGTTAGTGAACAATGCTTTGAAGCCTGCAAAAAAGCTACTTACAGTGTCATTAGAATTTATCTTTAGAAATTTCAATGTTAGAGGAATGATATTGTAATCACATTCTATAATTCCAAGCAACGACCCCGTAAGGGGCGCGGCGATTTGCCATCCTGGCGGCCGTGCTGACGGGATCCAGCGCTCCGTCCGGCCCCAGCTTAGCCTCTCTTCCTTCCTTCAGATAGCCCGATTTCTCCCCTACCTCGTCGCTTTTCATACAACCTCTCCCACAACTTTCTCTGGTCAGCCTCTAATTTCACAGGGTAGAATGCTGACCTTCTTCTCAAGCCAACCACCCCGGATGGGCGCTGAGGGGAAAGGGGACATTGTTCCCTAACCCCTCAGCTCCAGTTCGGGATGGGGTTTTTTTAACAACCTGCTTCATCCCTACCCATACCTTCCTCACATCCCTTTTCCTCTCCTCTTAACATTCTATCTGTTTTACGCCGTGTCTAAGGTGGAGCCGCCATGCCGAAGGACTGCCAGGCCACCAGGCGGGAGGGGTGGTCCCAAATGGCGGCACCTGGCTCTGCCAGGCCTGTAAGCACCTCATGCAGTGCGGGCTACTGCAAGAGGTGGTGAGCGATTGCGTCCCGTAAAACAAAGAGGGTCACCATGCCCAATGATGAAAAAAAACAGTCTCCCCTTAATTCCCCCTAAAACAACGGAGCCGCCATCGTGCAGCTCCACAGAAAAGATGGAGGTCCCCCTCACTGTGCTTGCGCAGGGGACCCTCCATACCTCTTTAACCGGAGAGGAGGCTTACTCCTCTCCTTCCGGCTCCAGCTTAGCCTCTCTTCCTTCCTTCAGATAGCCCGATTTCTCCCCTACCTCGTCGCTTTTCATACAACCTCTCCCACAACTTTCTCTGGTCAGCCTCTAATTTCACAGGGTAGAATGCTGACCTTCTTCTCAAGCCAACCACCCCGGATCGGGGCTGAGGGGGGGAGGGGACATTGTTCCCTAACCCCTGAGCTCCGGTTCGGGATGGGTTTTTTTTAACAACCTGCTTCATCCCCACCCACATCTTCCTCACATCCCTTTTCCTCTCCTCTTCACAACCTATATTTTTTACGCCGTGTCCAAGGTGGAGCCGCCATGCCGAAGGACTGCCAGGCCACCAGGCGGGAGGGGTGGTCCCGAATGGCGGCGCCTGGCTCTGCCGGGCTTGTAAGCACCTCTCGCAGTGCGGGCAACTGCGAGAGGTGATGAGCTATTGCGTCCCGTAATCAAAAGAGGGTCACCATGCCCATGTATGAAAAAAAACAAAAACCCCAACCCCCAACTTCCCCAAAAACATCTACGGAGCCGCCCTCGGGCAGCTCCACCGAGAAAATGGAGGTCCCCCCCTTGTGCTTGCGCAAGGGACCCTCCATAATTCTTTAACCGGAGAGGAGGCTTACTCCTCTCCTACGCCTACGGGTGTAGGGGACTCCCCCTCACCCCCTTCTCTGGAGGTGCTTTCGGGCACCTCCCTATCTCCAGCGGCAGTCCCTCCTTTGCTTTCTAAGGGGACTGCCAAGAAAGCCAGCAGGCAGCCCATTGCCGACCGCCCCTCGTGAAAGCGGCTCGGTAGGGCAAACCCCCTTAGGGGGGAGAGGGAAGCCAGGCCCCTTCGGTCGCTTCCCTCAAAAGACCTGCTGGCAAGAATTTTGAACCTTGCTGGGGTCAAGGCCTGTGCCTCCCCACACCACCTGACTAGTGACAATACTGCCAAGGGGACCTGCGATGTCCTGGGAGGGGATGGCCAACTGGAGGCCCCTCCTATGATAGACATGGTCCTTGAGGAGACCCAGCCCCAGACGGTAGGGCCTTCCATGGGGGGGAATTCGGGCTCGGCGCCAAGCACCGAACCCGAATCCGCCCCTATGCAAGGTCCTCCTCAAATGGCTGAGGGCTCCGAGGCAGTAGAAGGAGGGGAGGGATCTCCTCCGACAGGTGCCCCTACGACAACCAGGACCTTCTCCATTTCGGAGAGGGACCTGGCTGAGGCTGGTCCATCTGGCCTGGGGACTTCTGCCGGCGGAGGTGAAAAGCGGGTTCATTCCCCGCCCTCCTCTCCTAAAAAGAAAAAGACTAAAAAGACTCAAAAGACGAAGAAGACTCGGGGCTCCTCTCCATCCGCGGGGGCTGCGGGGACGGATGGGTCTGAGCCACTTTGGTAGGCGACCAAGCCAAGATCGGCACATCCGGCCCCTCTACCCCCTCGTGTTCGGAGCCCATGACTACGACTAAGACCAAGAATGCACAGGGCGGAGCCTCTATGACATCGGGGCCCCTGATTCAGAGGTTACCTGGCGTTTTCGAGCCCGCTGGCTTCAAACGCTTCCTCGTTATTCGCTCCACTGATGGCACCATGTTGTCCAAGGGCAACATGATCCATCAGAGGAGAGGATTAGCTAGTGCAATTGGTAGAGAGCCGAAGGTAACCCGTTTCTCGGACGGGAGCCTTCTGGCGAATGCGGCGAATCCCGCCGAGGCGGCCAAGATAAGTGCTCTTCGGACACTTCATGGCACCCCGGTGAGTGTGACGCCGCACTCTACCATGAACTTTGTGAAAGGAGTAGTTTATGCGAGGGAACTCGTTGACTACTCCATTGAGGACATCACCCTAGAGCTGGCCGACCATGGGGCGGTCAAGGTCGAACGTGTGATGAGAAAACAGGGAGGGGCCTCGAGACCCACCCCTACACTCTTCGTCACGTTCGACTGTGACAAGCTCCCTGAGTCGGTGCGTGCCGGTTGGTACCGCTACCGCGTGAAGGCATTCGTGCCACTGCCGCGGCGGTGCTATTACTGCCACCGCTTCGGCCATACGAATCGATCATGTAGACGTGCAAAATCGGGGTCACCCGAAGTCTGTGTAAATTGCTCCAAGGTCGCACACGATAAGTCCAAATCGTGTGTGGCAGGGTGTGTCAATTGCGGAGAGCCGCACCCTGCTTCTTCGAAGCAATGTGGTGCATATCTCCTTGAGAAAGAAATCCTGGCCGTTCAGGCCCAGGATCGACTCTCATTCCGCGAGGCAAAGGACTTGGTCCTGGCGCGCCCGGCTCTGCCTGGGACGTCATATGCCTCAATAGTTAGAAAGGCACCCTCTGCTCCTGGCCCATCCAGGCCAACGAGCACGGTTGTTTCCGCGCCCATTCGGAGCCCTTCTGTGGGCTCTACCCAACCTGGGCGCTCCCCTGGTAAAGCTGGCGGCAAAAAGGGTTCATACCCTGCCCCGGCTAAAACCAGGGCTCCCCCCTCTTCCCCCCGCGTGACCGTTTCGCGTAAAGCGAAACGGCCACGCGCCTCCACCGAGTCGTTAGACTCACAGGAGGCAACACCCCTGAAGATGGTCGCTAGGCCATCTTCCGGGGTTCCTAAAGCTGTTCCCCGAAAGGAGGACAGCAACAAAGGAGCTTCGGCCCCTTTGCCCACGCCCCGAGGTGGAGCGAGTGGCTCGGAGACGGTGGTTCCTCGAAAAGAGGGCCCCCCGCCTCCGAAGCCGCAACGCCCGCCTAAAGTTTCGAGGCGGAGGGAGGAAAAGACTCGCAGGGCGAGCCCAACCTCCCCTAATAAGTCCTCGAAGGCGACAGCGCCTTCAGCGCTTTGTCCGGCCAACAGCGCCCGGGGTTCTGCCCCCGGGAAGCGTACGGCCATTCCCGTGAGGGTCTTCAATTCGAGGAGGGCCCCCGCGTCCCCTCCGAGCTAGGCCTGGAGGGCATATTCCTTCAATGGAATTGCCGTGGACTCCGGGCCAACTGGGAGGAGCTGCGGAGGCTCGCCTCATCCCGTTCCCCGTTAGCTATTTTTTTGCAGGAGACCATGCTAGGCGCGTGCCCCCTGCCTGCCCTCCCGGGGTATAAGGGTCTTGCGACCCAACCACCGCGGGACGGCCGGGCTGGGGGATGCGCGGTTTACACCCGGCATGATGTCTCCGTTCTTCCTTTCTCTTTAGATACCTCCTTTCAGGCAGTGGCTGTGCAGCTGCACCTGGATAGGAGGTATACTATCATTTCTGCGTACATTCCACCGTCAGCTGACTTCGACGCGGGGGACTTTCGCCGCGTCTTGGCACGGTTGCCGAGGCCCTATCTCTTGCTTGGAGATCTGAACGGCAGGCATCCTCTCTGGGGAGATTTCACCATAAATCCCAGGGGACAAGTCCTTGCCGATCTGATCGAAGAGCTTGAGATGGGTGTCCTAAACGTGGATGAGTTTACGCATCACTGTCCGAGAACCGCTTCATTTTCTTGCCTTGACCTATCTTTGTGCTCTTCGGATGCACAGCCTGATTTTGATTGGGGGGTGGTCGATGACCTCCATGGTAGTGATCACTTTCCCATTCAAATATCATTTTCAGGGCAACTGCCGCCTGAGAGACCACCTCGGTGGTGCTTGGCGCGGGCGCGGTGGCCTGCATTTCAGGAAATGACTGAATTCTCTATCTCAGTCAAGGAGTTTAGGTCGGTAGATGAGGCCGTCGAGTTCTTCTCCGGCAACCTCATCGCCGTGGGCCTGACTACTATTCCTAGGACGTCTGGCCGTTTTGCACGCCGACCACTCCCATGGTGGTCGGCCGAGTGTGAGACGGCCCTCAAACAGAAGCGTTATGCCTACATGCGCTATAAGCGCCGCCCGAACGATTTCACCGTCGCTGAATTTCGTCGGGCTAGGGCTAGGTTCCGGTATATTTCGAAGCACGCCCGCCGCTCTTCTTGGCGAGCATACGTGTCTTCACTTAACGGGAAGACCCCTTTAGCTGAGGTGTGGAAGCGAGTCAAAAGGATTCGGGGCAAGTTCTCGCAGGACCCCCCTCCCGTTCTCCAGGAGAATGGGACCGCAATCTCGGACCCCGCGTCCGTGGCGGAATCCTTAGCGACCGCTTTTTCCGCATTCTCTAGCCGTGATGCTGCTCCGCCAGCATTCAATGCACGTCGTGATGTCGCGGAAGGCCGCCGGCTGGACTTGACCTCCAGAGGCGGAGAACCCTTCAACGACAAGTTTACTGTGAGTGAGTTGCGTTCCGCTCTCGCTTCGTGCGCGGACACCGCCCATGGTCCGGACGATGTCCCGTACGCCATGCTTCGACACCTGGGTGAGCGAGGCATGGCCTTTCTATTAGATTTGTTCAACAGGATCTGGGTGGAAGGTCTCCTCCCAGACTCCTGGCGAATCGCTACTGTGCTCGCCTTTCGCAAGCCGGGGAGAGATCACTCAACTCCGACCGGTTTCCGCCCAATCTCTCTAACCTCTTGCGTGTGCAAGTTGATGGAGAAATTGGTAAATGTTAGATTAGCCTATTTCCTGGACAGCGGAGGCCATCTGTCTTCTGCACAGTGCGGCTTCCGTAAGTTCCACTCCACGTCGGATGCTCTGCTCCGACTGGAAAATGCCGTCTGCGAGGCTTTCCTTCGTAGACAGCACTACGCCACGGTGTTTTTTGATCTGGAGAAAGCCTATGATACCGCATGGCGATACGGTATCATGGAGACTCTCCACACGATGGGGGCGAGGGGACGCCTCCCAATGTTTATATCTGAATTTTTGCGAGATCGTCGATTCCGCGTACGGGTGGGGGGAGCCCTCTCCGGCCCAAAGGAGCAGGAAGAGGGTGTCCCGCAGGGAAGTGTCCTCAGTGTCACACTCTTTGCCCTGAGCATCAACGGCATCACCTCGGTGCTGCCGGAAGATGTTCTCGCTACGCTCTACGTGGACGACCTTTCGATCTCTTTTGGCGCGGCCCAGATGCCAACTCTGGAGCGCCGACTCCAACAGGCATTGAACCGCGTCTCTCGCTATGCCGAAGCGCACAGGTTTCGGTTTTCTTTGGCCAAGACTAAGGTGGTGCACTTCTGCCGCCATCCACGGCTTCACCCCGACCCAGATTTGTTTCTTAATGGGGTGCGCCTGGATGTGGTTGAGTCGCACCGTTTCCTTGGTCTTGTATTCGACCGACGCCTCACCTGGGAGGCTCACATTCGCAGCCCTTGGGTCTCTTGTACCCGCGCCATGGACATTCTCCGTTCCGTGACGTTCAGCGCTTGGGGCGCTGATAGGGCTACCGCCTTACTTTTTTATCGATCCTTTGTTCGCTCGAAGCTCGACTACGGATGCGAGTTTTATGCATCCGCAGCCGAGCGTTTATTGCGGAAGGTGGATTCGATCCACCACACCGGCCTTCGCCTTGCGACCGGTGCCTTCCGCACTTCCCCCATTGAGAGCCTGTTGGTCGATGCTGGGGAGATGCCACTCGCTCTGCGCCGCGTGCAGTGCATCACTCGCCTGTACGCGCGAGCCCGGCGCCTCCCCCAGTCGCCAACAGCTCTCACTGCATCCGCAGCTGATCTCGATGGTGCCTATGCCGCCGAGAGACGCCAGTCATACCCTAAGCCCTTTGGGTTTAGGGCCAGGAAACTCCTTCGAGAGGTAGATATAGCTCTCGGGCCGGTGGCGCCCCTGGTTCTGCCCAGGACGCCACCCTGGAGGGTACCACATTTGGCTATTTGTCGCCACGCCTCTGCTCCCAAAGCTTGTACTGCGCCGGGAGTATTGCGTTCGATCTTTTTGGAGCACACATCGTGTCACGCTGGTACCGTGCCAGTGTATACGGATGGCTCCAAGTCCCAAGAGGGGGTCGGCTTCCACGCCGTATCCCCTCTGTTTGAAGTCAGCGGGGCTCTACCAGGCGCTGCGTCTGTCTTCACGGCCGAGCTGGTGGCAATACACCACTCGGTACGGGAGATTACGCGACGTGCCCGGTTCGGAGACCGGATTGTGATCTATAGCGACTCACAAAGCGCCCTGAGTGCTCTCGGGGCATTGGAATCTCCGCATCCCCTGGTTCGCGAAATCCGTAACGCCACGGTTTTGGCGAGCCGGGCAGATGTCGAGATTATCTTCTGCTGGGTTCCTGGACATGTAGGAATTGCGGGGAATGAGCGCGCCGATGAGGGCGCCAAAGAGTCCGCGAGGACTCTGCGACCGGACCAGCGTTTCGCTCTTCCTCACACCGACTACATGGCAGGAATACGGGCAGCTCTTCGGACTGCTTGGCAAAGAAGATGGGAGACGGTCGAGGGGAACTTAAAGTTGCGTGCCATTGCGCCGCGACTGTTCCCATGGACCTATCCCCCAATGCCGCGGCGGCTTCAGGTTGCTTTCTGTCGTCTTCGAATCGGACACACTCGTGTGACGCATCGTTACTTGGTGGAGCGCTCGCATGTGCCCTATTGCAACGACTGCGTCGTCCCCCAGACTGTTCGGCATATTCTTGTCGAATGTCCCAGTCTGGGTGATCTTCGCGCACGATACCTGTCTCGGTACCGGGATGGGCGGGGTCGCTACCGCCTGTCCCTTGTACTCGGGACGAGTGCGTGCACCATGAATGGTGGACTTATTGACTTTTTGGGGGAGGCCGGCCTTCTCCCCTTTATTTAAGGTTCCTTTTTTTGTTATTGTTTTGTTTTAGATTGCACTCTCCTGCACCGGGGTGAGGGGGACCTCCCCCCGCTGCCGGAGATTGCTTCGATTGTTAAGTTTTTCAAATTTATATTGATTGTTAAGTTTTCATATTTTAACTTTAAAGTAGCCTAATTCTAGGCTGTCGTGTTTTTCGGCGACTTATGCCCAAGTGGGTAGTTGCCAGATGGGCTCTATAAAAAAAAAAAAAAAAAAAAAAACCCCTCCTCTCCTACGCCTACGGGTGTAGGGGACTCGCCCTCACCCCTATCTCTGGAGGTGCTTTCGGGCACCTCCCTATCTCCAGCGGCAGTCCCTCCTTTGCTTTCTAAGGGGACTGCCAAGAAAGCCAGCAGGCAGCCCATTGCCGACCACCCCTCGTACAAGCGGCTCGGTAGGGCAAACCCCCTTAGGGAGGAGAGGGAAGCCAGGCCCCTTCGGTCGCTTCCCTCAAAAGACCTCCCAGCAAAAATATTAAACCTTGCCGGGGTCAAGGCCTGTGCCTCTCCACTAAAGACTTATGACACTGCCAAGGTGACCTGCGATGTCCTGGGAGGGGATGGCCAACTGGAGGCCCCTCCTGTGATAGACATGGTCCTTGAGGAAAACCAGCCTCAAAAGGTAGGGCCTTCCATGGGGGGGAATCCGCCCCTATGCAAGGTCCTCATCAAACGGCTGTGGATTCTCAGGCAGTACAAGGACGGGAGGGATCTCCTCCGGATGATGCCCCTGCGACCACCAGGAACTTCTCTATTTCGGAGAAGGACCTGGCTGAGGCCGGACCATCTGGCCTGGGGGCTTCTACCGGCGAGGGTGAGAAGCGGGTTCATTCCCCGCCCTCCATTCCAAAAAAGAAAAGGACGAAAAAGACCAAAAAGACGAAGAAGACTCGGGGCTCCTCTCAATCCGCAGAGGGCTACGGGGACGGATGGGTCTGCTGCCACTTTGGCAAGCGACCAAGCTAAGATCGGCACATCCGGGCCCTCTGCTTCCCCGGGTACGGAGCTCCTGACGATGACAAAGACGAAAAGTGCACAGGGCGGAGCCTCGATGACATCGGGGCCCCTCATTCAGAGGTTACCTGGCGTTTTCGAACCCGCTGGCTTCAAACGCTTCCTCGTTATTCGCTCCACTGATGGCACCATGTTGTCCAAGGGCAACATGATCCGTCAGAGGGGAGGATGAGCTAGTGCAATTGGTAGAGAGCCGAAGGTAACCCGTTTCTCGGACGGGAGCCTTCTGGCAAATGCGGCGAATCCCGCCGAGGCGGCCAAGATAAGTGCTCTTCGGACACTTCATGGCACCCCGGTGAGTGTGACGCCGCACTCTACCATGAACTTTGTGAAAGGAGTAGTTCATGCGAGGGAACTCGTTGACTACTCCTTTGAGGACATCACCCTAGATCTGGCCGACCATGGGGCGGTCAAGTTCGAACGTGTGATGAGAAAACAAGGAGGGGCCTTGAGACCCACCCCTACACTCTTCGTAACGTTCGACTGTGACAAGCTCCCTGAGTCGGTGCGTGCCGGTTGGTACCGTTACCGCGAAAATGCATTCGTGCCACTGCCGCGGCGGTGCTATTACTGTAACCGCTTCGGCCATACGAATCGCTCATGTAGACGTGCAAAGTCGGGTTCACCCGAAGTATGTGTAAATTGCTCCAGGGTCGCACACGATAAGTCTAAAACGTGTGTGGCCAAGTGTGTCAATTGCGGAGAGCCGCACCCTGCTTCTTCGAAGCAATATGGTGCATATCTCCTTGAGAAAGAAATCCTAGGCCGTTCAGGCCCAGGATCGACTCTCATTCCGCGAGGCTAAGGACTTGGTCCTGGCGCGCCCGGCTCTGCCTGGGACGTCATATGCCTCAATAGTTAGAAAGGCACCATCTGCTCCTGGCCCATCCAGGCCAACGAGCACGGTTGTTTCCGCGCCCATTCGGAGCCCTTCTGCGGGCTCTACCCAACCTGGGCGCTCCCCTGGTAAAGCTGGCAGCAAAAAGGGTTCATACCCAGCCCCGGCTAAAACCAGGGCTCCCCCCTCTTCCCCCAGCGTGACCGTTTCCCGCAAGGCGAAACGGCCACGCGCCTCCACTGAGTCGTTGGACTCGCAGGAGGCAACACCCCTGAAGATGGTCGCTAAGCCATCTTCCGGGGTTCCTAAAGCTGTACCCCGAAAGGAGGACAGCAACAAAGGAGCTTCGGCCCCTTCGCCCACGCCCCGAGGTGGAGCGAGTGGCTCGGAGACGGTGGTTACTCGAAAAGAGGGCCCCCCGCCTCCGAAGCCGCAACGCCCGCCTAAGGTTTCGAGGCGGAGGGAGGAAAAGACTCGCATGGCGAGCCCAACCTTCCCCAATAAGTCCTCGAAGGCGACAGCGCCTCCAGCGCTTTGTCCGGCCAACAGCGCCCGGGGTTCTGCCCCCTGGAAGCGTACGGCTATTCCCGTGAGGGTCTTTAATTCGAGGAGGGCCCCCGCGTCTCCTCCGAGCTAGGCCTGGAGGGCATATTCCTTCAATGGAATTGCCGTGGACTCCAGGCCACCTGGGATAAGCGGCGGAGGCTCGTCTCGTCCCGTTCCCCGTTAGCTATCTTTTTGCAGGAGACCATGCTAGGCGCGTGCCCGCTGCCTACCTTCCCGGGGTATAAGGGTCTTGCGACCCCACAACCGTGGGATGGCCGGGCTGGGGGATGCGCGGTTTACACCCGGCATGATGTCTCCGTTCTTCCTTTCTCTTTCGATACCTCCTTTCAGGCAGTGGCTGTGCAGCTGCACCTGGATAGGAGGTATACTATCATTTCTGCGTACATTCCACCCTCAGCTGACTTCGACGCGGGGGACTTCCGCCGCGTCGTGGCAGGGTTGCCGAGGCCCTATCTCTTGCTTGGAGATCTGAACGGCAGGTATCTTCTCTGGGGAGATTACTTCATAAATCCCAGGGGACAAGTCCTTGCCGATCTGATCGAAGAGCTTGAGATAAGCGTCCTAAACGTGGATGAGTTTACGCACCCCTTTCCGAGAACCGCTTCATTTTCTTGCCTTGACCTATCTTTGTGCTCTTCGGATTCACAGCCTAATTTTGATTGAGGGATGGTCGATGACCTCCATGGTAGTGATCACTTTCCCATTCAAACATCATTTTCATGGCAACTGCCGCCTGAGAGTCCACCTCGGTGGTGCTTGGCGTGGGTGCGGTAAAAAGGCATTTCAGGAAATGACTGAATTTTCTATCTCAGTCGAGGAGTTCAGGTCAGGAGATGAGGCCGTTGAGTTCTTCTCCAGGAACCTCATCGCCGTAGGCCTGACTACTATTCCTAGGATGTTTGGCCGTTTTGCACGCCGACCACTCCCATGGTGTTCGGCCGAGTGTGAGACGGCCCTCAAACAAAAGCGTTATACCTACATGCGCTATAAGCGCCGCCCGAACGATTTCACTGTCGCTGAATTTCGTCGGGCTAGGGCTAGGTTCCGGTATATTTCGAAGCACGCCCGCCGCTCTTCTTGGCGGACATCCGTGTCTTCACTTAATGGGAAGACCCCTTTAGCTGAGGTGTGGAAGCGAGTCAAAAGGATTCGGGGCAAGTTCTCGCAGGACCCCCCTCCCGTTCTCCAGGAGAATGGGACCGCAATCTCGGACCCCGCGTCCGTGGCGGAATCCTTAGCGACCGCTTTTTCCGCATTCTCTAGCCGTGATGCTGCTCCGCCAGCATTCAATGCACGTCGTGATGTCGCGGAAGGCCGCCGGCTGGACTTGACCTCCAGAGGCGGAGAACCCTTCAACGACAAGTTTACTGTGAGTGAGTTGCGTTCTGCTCTCGCTTCGTGCGCGGACACCGCCCATGGTCCGGACGATGTCGCTTACGCCATGCTTTGACACCTGGGTGAGCGAGGCATGGCCTTTCTGTTAGATCTGTTCAACAGGATCTGGGTGGAAGGTCTTCTCCCAGAATCCTAGCGAATCGCTACTGTGCTCGCCTTTCGCAAGCCGGGGAGAGATCACTCTACTCCGACCGGTTTCCGCCCAATCTTTCTAACCTCTTGCTTGTGCAAGTTGATGGAGAAATTGATAAATGTTAGATTAGCCTATTTCCTAAACAGCGAAGGCCATCTGTCTTCTGCACAAGGCGGCTTCCGTAAGTTTCACTCCACGTCGGATGCTCTGCTCCGACTAGAAAATGCCGTCTGCGAGGCTTTCCTTCGTAGACAGGACTACGCCACGGTCTTTTTCGATCTAGGCCCCGTAAGGGGCGCGGCGATTTGCCATCCTGGCCGCCGTGCTGACGGGACTCAGCACTCCGTCCGGCCCCAGCTTAGCCTCTCTTCCATCCTTCAAAACACTTGTTTCCTCTCTTTTCACACAACCTCTCCCACAACTTTCTCTGGTCAGCCTCTAATCTCACAGGGTAGATGCTGAACTTCCTTTCAGCCAACCATCCCGCATCGGGGCTGAGGGGGTGGGGGACAATGTTCCCTAACCCCTGAGCTCCGGTCTGGGGTGGCTGGTTTTTAACTACCTGCTTCATCCCCACCCATACCTTCCTCACATCCCTTTTCCTCTCGTCTTCAAAATCTATCATTTATACGCCGTGTCTAAGGTGGAGCCGCCATGCCGATGGACTGCCAGGCCACCAGGTGGGAGGGGTTGTCCCAAATGGATGCGCCTGGCTCTGCCGGGCTTGTAAGCACCTCTTGCAGTGCGGGCAACTGCAAGAGGTGATGAGCTATTGCGTCCCGTAGCAAAAATAGGGTCACCATGCCCATGGATGAATTTTCAAAACACCAAACCCCTTTAACTCCCCCTTGCTCATCGACGAAGCCGCCCTCGGGCAGCTCCAGCAAAAAAATGAAGGTGTCCCCCCGTGTGCTTGCACAGGGAACCCTCCATATTTCTCTAACCGGAGAGGAGGCTTACTCCTCTCCTTCGCCTACGGGTGCAGGGGACTCCCCCTCACCCCCTTCTCTGGAGGTGCTTTCGGGCACCTCCCTTTTCCCAGCGGCAGTCCCCTCTTTTCTTTACAAGGGGACTGCCAAGAAAGCCAGCAGGCAGCCCTTAGCCAGCCGCTCCGCATCAAAGCGGCTCAGGAGGGCAAACCCCCTTAGGGGGGAGAGCGAAGCCAGGCCCCTTCGGTCGCTTCCCTTAAAAGACCTGCTGGCAAGAATTTTAAACCTTGCTGGGGTCAAGGCCTGTGCCTCCCCACACAAGACTGGCGACACTGCCAAGGGGACCTGTGATGTCCTGGGAGGGGATGGCCAACTGGAGGCCCCTCTTGTGATAAACATGGTCCTTGAGGAGACCCAGCCTCAGACGGTAGGGCCTTCCATAGGGGGAGATTCGGGCTCGGCGCCAAGCACCGAACCCGAATCCGCCCCTATGCAAGGTCCTCCTCAAATGGCTGAGGGCTCCGAGGCAGTAAAATGAGGGGAGGGATCTCCTCCGACAGGTGCCCCCACGACAACCAGGACCTTCTCCATTTCGGAGAGGGACCTGGCTGAGGCCGGTCCATCTGGCCTGGGGGCTTCTGCCGGCGGAGGTTAAAAGCGGGTTCATTCTCCGCCCTCCTCTTCAAAAAAGAAAAAGACAAAGAAGACTAAAAAGACGAAAAAAATTCGGGGCTCCTCTCCATCCGTGGCGGCTGCGCGGACGGATGGGTCTGCTACCACTTTGGTAGGCGACCAAGCCAAGATCGGCACATCCGGCCCCTCTACCCCCTCGTGTGTGGAGCCCCTGACCAAAACTAACACCAAGAGTGCACAGGGCGGAGCCTCGATGACATCGGGGCCCCTCATTTAAAGGTTACCTGGCGTTTTCGAGCCCGCTGGCTTCAAACGCTTCCTCGTTATCCGCTCCACTGATAGGACCATGTTGTCCAAGGGCAACATGATCCATCAGAGGAGAGGATTAGCTAGTGCAATTGGTAGAGAGCCGAAGGTGACCTGTTTCTCGGACGGCAGCCTTCTGGCGAATGCGGCGAATCCCGCCGAGGCGGCCAAGATAAGTGCTCTTCGGACACTTCATGGCACCCCCGTGAGTGTGACGCCGCACTCTACCATGAACTTTGTCAAAGGAGTAGTTTATGCGAGGGAACTCGTTGACTACTCCATTGAGCACATCACCCTAGAGCTGGCCGACCATGGGGCGGTCAAGGTCGAACGTGTGATGAGAAAACAGGGAGGGGCCTCGAGACCCACCCCTACACTCTTCGTCACGTTCGACAGCGACAAGCTCCCTTAGTCAGTGCGTGCCGGTTGGTACCGCTACCGCGTGAAGGCATTCGTGCCACTGCCGCGGCGGTGCTATTACTGTCACCGCTTCGGCCATACGAATCGCTCATGTAGACGTGCAAAGTAGGGGTCACCCGAAGTCTGAGTAAATTGCTCCAAGGTCGCACACGATAAGTCCAAATCGTGTGTGGCCAAGTGTGTCAATTGCGGAGAGCCTTACCCTGCTTCTTCGAAGCAATGTGGTGCATATCTCCTGGAGAAAGATATCCTGGCCGTTCAGGCCCAGGATCGACTCTCATTCCGTGAGGCTAAGGACTTGGTCCTGGCGCGCCCAGCTCTGCCTGGGACGTCATATGCCTCAGTAGTTCGAAAGGCACCCTCTGCTCCTGGCCCATCCAGGCCAACGAGCACGGTTGTTTCCGCGCCCATTTGGAGCCCCTCTGCGGGCTCTACCCAACCCGAAGGCTCCCCTCGTAAAGCTGACGGCAAAAAGGGTTCATACCCAGCCCCGGCTAAAACCAAGGCTCCCCCTCTCTTCCCCCAGCGTGACCGTTTCCCGCAAGGCGAAACGGCCATGCGCCTCCACAGAGTCGTTAGACTCACAGGAGGCAAAACCCATAAAGATGGTCGCTAGGCCATCCTCAGGGGTACCTAAAGCTGTCCCCCGAAAGGAGGACAGCAACAAAGGAGCTTCGGCTCCTTCGCCCACGCCCCGAGGTGGAGCGAGTGGCTCGGAGACGGTGGTTCCTCGAAAAGAGGCCCCCCTGCCTCCGAAGCCGCAGCGCCCGCCTAAGATTTCGAGGCGGAGGGAGGAAAAGACTCGCATGGCGAGCCCAACCTCCGCCAATAAGTCCTCGAAGGCGACAGCGCCTCCAGCGCTTTGTCCGGCCAACAGTGCCTAGGTTTCTGCCCCCGGGAAGCGTACGGCCATTCCCGTGAGGGTCTTCAATTCGAGGAGGGCCCCCGCGTCTTCTCCGAGCTAGGCCTGGAGGGCATATTCCTACAATGAAATTGCCGTGGACTCCGGGCTAACTGGGAGGAGCTGCGGAGGCTCGCCTCGTCCCGTTCCCCGTTAGTTATTTTTTTGCAGGAGACCATGCTAGGCGCGTGCCCCCTGCCTGCCCTCCCGGGTTATAAGGTTCTTGCGACCCCACCACCGCGGGATGGCCGGGCTGGAGGATGCGCGGTTTACACCCGGCATGATGTCTCCGTTCTTCCTTTCTCTTTAGATACCTCCTTTCAGGCAGTGGCTTTGCAGCTGCACCTGGATAGGAGGTATACTAACATTTCTGCGTACATTCCACCGTCAGCTGACTTCGACGCGGGGGAATTACGCCGCGTCGTGGCACGTTTGCCGAGGTTCTATCTCTTGCTTGGAGATCTGAACGGCAGGCATCCTCTCTGGGGAGATTACTCCATAAATCCCAGGGGACAAGTCCTTGCCGATCTGATCGAAGAGCTTGAGATGGGTGTCTTAAACGTGGATGAGTTTACGCATCACTGTCCGAGAACCGCTTCATTTTCTTGCCTTGACCTATCTTTGTGCTCTTCGGATGCACAGCATGATTTTGATTGGGATGTGGTCAATGACCTCCATGGTTGTGATCACTTTTTCATTCAAATATCATTTTCAGGGCAACTGCCGCCTGAGAGACCACCTCGGTGGTGCTTAACGCGGGCGCGGTGGCCTGCATTTCCGGAAATGACTGAATTCTCTATCTCAGTCGAGGAGTTTAGGTCGGTAGATGAGGCCGTTGAGTTCTTCTCCGGCAACCTCATCGCCGTGGGCCTGACTACTATTCCTAGGACGTCTGGCTGTTTTGCACGCCGACCACTCCCATGGTGGCCGCCTGAGTGTGAGACGGCCCTCAAACAGAAGCGTTATGCCTACATGCGCTATAAGCGCCGCCGATTTCACTGTCGCTGAATTTCGTCGGGCTAGGTCTAGGTTCCGGTATATTTCGAAGCACGCCCGCCGCTCTTCTTGGCAGGCATCCGTGTCTTCACTTAACGGGAAGACCCCTTTAGCTGAGGTGTGGAAGCGAGTCAAAAGGATTCGGGGCAAGTTCTCGCAGGACCTTCCTTCCGTTCTCCAGGAGAATGGGACCGCAATCTCGGACCCCGCGTCCGTGGCGGAATCCTTAGCGACCACTTTTTCTGCATTCTCTAGCACAGATGCTGCTCCGCCAGCATTCAATGCACGTCGTGATGTCGCGGAAGGCCGCCGGCTGGACTTTACCTCCAGAGGCGGAGAACCCTTCAACGACAAGTATACTGTGAGTGAGTTCCGTTTCGCTCTTGCTTCGTGCGCGGCCCCCGCACATGGTCCGGACGATGTCCTGTACGCCATTCTTCGACACCTGGGTGAGCGAGCCATGGCCTTTCTGTTAGATCTGTTCAACAGGATCTGGGTGGAAGGTCTTCTCCCAGAATCCTGGCGAATCGCTACTGTGCTCGCCTTTCGCAAGCCGGGGAGAGATCACTCTACTCCGACCGGTTTCCGCACAATCTCTCTAACCTCTTGCGTGTGCAAGTTGATGGAGAAATTGGTAAATGTTAGATTAGCCTATTTCCTAGACAGCGGAGGCCATCTGTCTTTTGCACAGTGCGGCTTCCGTAAGTTCCACTCCACGTCGGATGCTCTGCTCCGACTGGAAAGTGCCGTCTGCGAGGCTTTCCTCCGTAGACAGCACTACGCCACGGTGTTTTTTGATCTGGAGAAGGCCTATGATACCGCATGGCGATGCGGTATCATAGAGACTCTCCACATGATGGGGGCGAGGGGACGCCTCCCAATGTTTATATCTGAATTTTTGCGAGATCGTCGATTCCGCGTACGGGTGGGGGGAGCCCTCTCCGGCCCAAAGGAGCAGGAAGAGGGTGTCCCGCAGGGAAGTGTCCTCTGTGTCACACTCTTTGCCCTGAGCATCAACGGCATCACCTCGGTGCTGCCGGAAGATGTTCTCGCTACGCTCTACGTAGACGACCTTTCGATCACTTTTGGCGCGGCCTAGATGCCAACTCTGGAGCGTCGACTCCAACAGGCATTGAACCGCGTCTCTCGCTATGCCGAAGCGCACAGGTTTCGGTTTTCTTTGGCCAAGACTAAGGTGGTGCACTTCTGCCGCCATCCATGGCTTCACCCCGACCCAGATTTGTTTCTTAATGGGGTGCGCCTGGATGTGGTTGAGTCGCACCGTTTCCTGGGTCTTGTATTCGACCGACGCCTCACCTGGGAGGCTCATATTCGGAGCCTTAGGGTCTCTTGTACCCGCACCATGGACATTCTGCGTTCCGTAACGTTCAGCGCTTGGGGCGCTGATAGGGCTACGGCCTTACTTTTTTATCGATCCTTTGTTCGCTCGAAGCTCGACTACGGATGCGAGTTTTATGCATCCGCAGCCGAGCGTTTATTTCGGAAGGTGGATTCGATCCACCACACCGGCCTTCGCCTTGCGACCGGTGCCTTCCGCACTTCCCCCATTGAGAGCCTGTTGGTCGATGCTGGGGAGATGCCACTCGCTCTGCGCCGCGTGAGGTGCATCACTCGCCTGTACTCGCGAGCCCGGCGCCTCCCTAAGTCGGCAACAGCTCTCACTGCATCCGCAGCTGATCTCGATGGTGCCTATGCCGCCGAGAGACGCCAGTCATACCCTAAGCCCTTTGGGTTTAGGGCCAGGAAACTCCTTCGAGAAGTTGATATAGCTCTCAGGCCGGTGGCGCCCCTGGTTCTGCCCAGGACGCCACCCTGGAGGGTACCACATTTGGCTATTTGTCGCCACGCCTCTAATCCCAAAGCTTGTACTGCGCCGGGAGTATTGCGTTCGACCTTTTTGGAGCACACATCGTGTCACGCTGGTACCGTGCCAGTGTATACGGATGGCTCCAAGTCCTAAGATGGGGTCGGCTTCCACGCCGTATCCCCTCTGTTTGAAGTCAGCGGGGCTCTACCAGGCGCTGCGTCTGTCTTCACGGCCAAGCTGGTGGCAATAGACCACTCGGTACGGGAGATTACGCGACGTGCCCGGTTCCGAGACTGGATTGTGATCTATAGCGACTCACAAAGCGCCCTGAGTGCTCTCGGGACATTGGAATCTCCGCATCCCCTGGTTCGCGAAATCCGTGACGCCACGGTTTTGGCGAGCCGGGCAGATGTCGAGATTATCTTCTGCTGGGTTCCTGGACATGTAGGAATTGCGGGGAATGAGCGCGCCGATGAGGGCGCCAAAGGGTCCGCGAGGACTCTGCGACCAGACCAGCGTTTTGCTCTTCCTCACACCGACTACATGGCAGGAATACAGGCAGGTCTTCGGACTGCTTGGCAAAGAAGATGGGAGACAGTCGAAGGGAACTTAAAGTTGCGTGCCATTGCGCCGCGACTGTTCCCATGGACGTATCCCCCAATGCCGCGGTGGCATCAGGTTGCTTTCTGTCGTCTCCGAATCGGACACACTCGTGTGACGCATCGCTATCTGATGGAGCGCTCGCCTGCGCCCTATTGCCCAGGCTGCGTCGTCCCCCAGACTGTTCGGCACATTCTTGTCGAATGTCCCAGTCTGGGTGATCTTCGCGCACGATACCTGTCCCAGTACCGGGATCGGCGGGGTCGCTACCGCCTGTCCCTTGTGCTCGGGACAGATTCGTGCACACAGACTTGTGGACTTGTTGACTTCTTGGGGGAGGCCGGCCTTCTCCCTATTATTTAGGCAAGGTTTGTGTTTTTTTTGTTTTTTTTGTTGTATTTTTGCATGTTTTTTTTGTTGTTTTTTTTAGTTGCACGCTCCTGCGCCGGGGGGACATCTCCCCGACGCACCAGCTTGCTTCCTTTCTTCCTTTTGGGGTGTTGTTTTTTTTTCTCTCTTTAATTTGATTTTAAAGTAGCCTAGAACTAGGCCAGTTTTAATACGGCGACTAATGCCCAAGTAGGCAGTCGCCAGATGAGCTCTTAAAAAAAAAAAAAAAAAAAAAAAAAAATCTGCCCAGGACGCCACCCTGGAGGGTACCACATTTGGCTATTTGTCGCCACGCCTCTGCTCCCAAAGCTTGTACTGCGCCGGGAGTATTGCGTTCGACCTTTTTGGAGCACACATCGTGTCACGCTGGTACCGTGCTAGTGTATACGGATGGCTCCAAGTCCCAAGAGGGGGTCGGCTTCCACGCCGTATCCCCTCTGTTTGAAGTCAGTGGGGCTCTACCAGGCGCTGCGTCTGTCTTCACGGCCGAGCTGGTGGCAATACATCACTCGGTACGGGAGATTACGCGACGTGCCCGGTTCCGAGACCGGATTGTGATCTATAGCGACTCACAAAGCGCCCTGAGTGTTCTCGGGGCATTGGAATCTCCGCATCCCCTGGTTCGCGAAATCCGTGACGCCACGGTTTTGGCGAGCCGGGCAGATGTCGAGATTATCTTCTGCTGGGTTCCTGGACATGTAGGAATTGCATGGAATGAACACGCCGATGAGGGCGCCAAAGAGTCCGCGAGGACTCTGCGTCCGGACCAGCGTTTCGCTCTTCCTCACACTGACTACATGGCAGGAATACGGGCAGCTCTTCGGACTGCTTGGCAAAGAAGATAGGAGACGGTCGAGGGGAACTTAAAGTTGCGTGCTATTGCGCCGCGACTGTTCCCATGGACCTATCCCCCAATGCCACGGCGGCTTCAGGTTGCTTTCTGTCGTCTTCGAATCGGACACACTCGTGTGACGCATCGCTACTTGATGGAGCGCTCGCCGGCGCCCTATTGCAACGACTGCGTCGTCCCCCAGACTGTTCGGCACATTCTTGTCGAATGTCCCAGTCTGGGTGATCTTCGCGCACGATACCTGTCCCGCTACGGGGATGGGTGGGTTCGCTACCGCCTGTCCCTTGTACTCGGGACGAATGCGTGCACCATGACTAGTCGACTTATTGACTTTTTTGGGGAGGCTGGCCTTCTCCCTTTGATTTAACCCAGTTTAATTGTTGTTGTTGTTTTTGTTATTGTTTTTGTTATTGCTTTTTTATTGTTATTGTTATCTCTTTTTATTGTTTCCTGTTTAATTTTTAAAGTAGCCTAGAACTAGGCTGTTTGTTTACGGCGCCATTGCCTAAGTCGGCAGTCGCCAGATAGCCCCTTAATTTAAAAAAAAAAATAAAAAAATTGTTTGCTCGAAGCTCGTCTACGGATGCGAGTTTTATGCATCCGCAGCCGAGCGTTTATTGGGGAAGGTGGATTCAATCCACCACACCGGCCTTCGCCTTGCGACCGGTGCCTTCCGCACTTCCCCCATTGAGAGCCTGTTGGTCGATGCTGGGGAGATGCCACCCGCTCTGCGCCGCGTGCAGTGCATCACTCGCCTGTACGCGCGAGCCCGGTGCCACTATCAGTCGCCAACAGCTCTCACTGCATCCGCAGCTGATCTCGATGGTGCCTATGCCGCCGAGAGACACAAGTCATACCCTAAGCCCTTTGGGTTTAGGGCCAGGAAACTCCCTTGAGATGTAAATATAGCTCTCGGGCCGGTGGCGCCCCTGGTTCTGCCCAGGACGCCACCCTGAAGGGTACCACATTTGGCTATTTGTCGCCACGCATCTGCCCCCAAAGCTTGTACTGCGCCGGGAGTATTACGTTCGACCTTTTTGGAGCAAACATCGTGTCACCCTGGTACCGTGCCAGTGTATACGGATGGCTTCAAGTCCCAAGAGGGGGTCGGCTTCCACGCCGTATCCCCTCTGTTTGAAGTCAGCGGGGCTCTACCAGGCGCTGCGTCTGTCTTCACGGCCGAGCTGGTGGCAATACACCACTGGGTACGGGAGATTACGCGATGTGCCCGGTTCGGAGACCGGATTGTGATCTATAGCGACTCACAAAGCACCCTGAGTGCTCTCGGGGCATTGGAATCTCCGCATCCCCTGGTTCGCGATATCCGTGACGCCACGGTTTTGGCGAGCCGGGCAGATGTCGAGATTATCTTCTGCTGGGTTCCTGGACATGTAGGAATTGCGGGGAATGAGCGCGCCGATGAGGGCGCCAAAGGGTCCGCGAGGACTCTGCGACCAGACCAGCGTTTTGCTCTTCCTCACACCGACTACATGGCAGGAATACAGGCAGGTCTTCGAACTGCTTGGCAAAGAAGATGGGAGACAGTCGAAGGGAACTTAAAGTTGCGTGCCATTGCGTCGCGACTGTTCCCATGGACGTATCCCCCAATGCCGCGGTGGCATCAGGTTGCTTTCTGTCGTCTCCGAATCGGACACACTCGTGTGACGCATCGCTATCTGATGGAGCGCTCGCCTGCGCCCTATTGCCCAGACTGCGTCGTCCCCCAGACTGTTCGGCACATTCTTGTCGAATGTCCCAGTCTGGGTGATCTTCGCGCACGATACCTGTCCCAGTACCGGGATCGGCGGGGTCGCTACCGCCTGTCCCTTGTGCTCGGGACAGATTCGTGCACACAGACTTGTGGACTTGTTGACTTCTTGGGGGAGGCCGGCCTTCTCCCTATTATTTAGGCAAGGTTTGTGTTTTTTTTTTAGTTGCACGCTCCTGCGCCGGGGGGACATCTCTTCGACGCACCAGCTTGCTTCCTTTCTTCCTTTTGGGGTGTTGTTTTTTTTTCTCTCTTTAATTTGATTTTAAAGTAGCCTAGAACTAGGCCAGTTTTAATACGGCGACTAATGCCCAAGTAAGCAGTGGCCAGATGAGCTCTTAAAAAAAAAAAAAAAAAAAAAAAAAAAAAAAAAAAAAAATTCTGCCCAGGACGCCACCCTGGAGGGTACCACATTTGGCTATTTGTCGCCACGCCTCTGCTCCCAAAGCTTGTACTGCGCCGGGAGTATTGCGTTCGACCTTTTTGGAGCACACATCGTGTCACGCTGGTACCGTGCTAGTGTATACGGATGGCTCCAAGTCCCAAGAGGGGGTCGGCTTCCACGCCGTATCCCCTCTGTTTGAAGTCAGTGGGGCTCTACCAGGCACTGCGTCTGTCTTCACGGCCGAGCTGGTGGCAATACACCACTGGGTACGGGAGATTACGCGATGTGCCCGGTTCGGAGACCGGATTGTGATCTATAGCGACTCACAAAGCACCCTGAGTGCTCTCGGGGCATTGGAATCTCCGCATCCCCTGGTTCGCGATATCCGTGACGCCACGGTTTTGGCGAGCCGGGCAGATGTCGAGATTATCTTCTGCTTGGTTCCTGGACATGTAGGAATTGCGGGGAATAAGCGCGCCGATGAGGGCGCCAAAGAGTCCGCGGGGACTCTGCGATCGGACCAGCGTTTCGCTCTTCTTCACACTGACTACATGGCAGGAATACGGGCAGCTCTTCGGACTGCTTGGCAAAGAAGATGGGAGACGGTCGAAGAGAACTTAAAGTTGCGTGCCATTGCGCCGCGACTGTTCCCATGGACCTATCCCCCAATGCTGTGGCGGCTTCAGGTTGCTTTCTGTCGTCTTCGAATCAGACACACTCGTGTGACGCATCGCTATTTGATGGAGCGCTCGCCTGCGCCCTATTGCAACGACTGCGTAGTCTCCAAGACTGTTCAGCACATTCTTGTCGCATGTCTCAGTCTGGGTGATCTTCGCGCATGATACCTGTCCCTGTACCGGGATGGGCGGGGTCGCTACCGCCTGTCCCTTGTACTCGGGACAGATTCGTGCACACTGACTTGTGGACTTGTTGACTTCTTGGGGGAGGCCGGCCTTTTGCCTATTATTTAAGCAAGGTTTGTTTTTTTTTGTTTTGTTTTTTACATTTTTTTTTCTTTGGTTTTACGCTCCTGCTCCGGGGGGACCTCTCCCTGACGCACCAGCTTGCCTTCTTTCCCCGTTTTTAGGGTGTTTCTTTTTTATCTCTAATTTTATTATAAAGTAGCCTAGAACTAGGGCCAGTCCTAATACGGCGACTAATGCCCAAGTAGGCAGTCACCAGATAAGCTCGTAGAAAAAAAAATAAAATCCACTAATGCCATGGCGGCTCAAGTTTGCATTCTGTCGTCTCCGAATCGGGCACACTCGTGTGACACATCGCTATTTGTTTCAGCGCTCGCCTGCGCCCTATTGCAACGACTGCGTCGTCCCCCAGACTGTTCGGCACATTCTTGTCGAATGTCCCAGTCTGGGTGATCTTCGCGCACGATACCTGTCCCAGTACCGGGATGGGCGGGGTCGCTACCGCCTGTCCCTTGTGCTCGGGACAGATTCTTACACATTGACTTGTGGACTTGTTGATTTCTTGGGGGAGGCCGGCCTTCTCCCTATTATTTAAGCAAGGTTTGTTTGTTTTGTTTTGTTGTTTTTTTTCATTTGTTTTTTTTTGTTTTGTTTTTTGTTTGTTTTTTTTCCTTTAGTTGCACGCTCCTGCGCCGGGGGGACCTCTCCCCGACGTACTAGCTTGCTTCCTTTCCCCCTTTTGGGGGGTTGTTTGTTTTTTCTCTCTTTAATTTTATTTTAAAGTAGCCTAGAACTAGGCCAGTTTTAATACGGTGACTAATGCCCAAGTAGGCAGTCGCCAGATGAGCTCTTTAAAAAAAAAAAAATCGCGAATGACAGCTGTCCCTGTACCGGGATGGGCTGGGTCGCTACTGCCTGTCCCTTGTACTCTGGATGAGTGCGTGCACTTCGACTGGTGGACTTGTTGACTTTTGGGGGGAGGCCGGCCTTCCCTCTTACATTAAACCAGCTTTGGTTGTTGTTTTTGTTATTGTTTTTGTTATTGTTTTGTCATTGTTATTTCTTTTTGTTGTTGTTTCCTGTTCATTATTTTAAAGTAGCCTAGAACTAAACTGCCTAAGTCGGCAGTCGCCAGATAGCCCCTTAAATAATAATAATAAAAAAAATTAACTCCCCCTGAAACAACGACGGAGCTGCCCTCGGGCAGCCCTAGCGAAAAAATGGAGTTTCTTCCCCCCCACCCCCCTGTGCTTGCGCAGAGGACTTTTCATATTTATTAACCGGAGAGGAGGCTTAGTCATCTCTTACGCCTACGCCTGAAGGGGACTCTCCCTCACCCCCTTCTCTGGAGGTGCTTTCGAACACCTCCCTATTCCCAGCGGCAGTCCCTCATTTTCTTTCTAAGGGGACTGCCAAGAAGCCAGCAGGCAGCCCATTGCCGACCCCACCTCGTGTGAGCGGCTTGGTAGGGCAAACCCCCTTAGGGGGAAGAGGAAAGCCAGGCCTCTTCGTTCGCTTCCCTAAAAAGACCTGCTGGCAAGAATACTAAACCTTGCCGGGGTCAACGACTGTGCCTCCTCACAAAAGACTCATGATGCTGCTAAGGAGACCTGCAATGTCCTGGGAGGGGATGGCAAACTGGAGGCCCCTCCTGTAATAGACATGGTCCTTAAGGAAACTTAGTCTCAGACGGTAGGGCGTTATATGGGGGGAAATCCGTTCTTGGCGCCCAGCACCAAACCCTAATCCGCCCCTATGCAAGGTCCTCCTCAAACGGCTGGGGTCTCCGATGCATTACAAGGAGGTGAGGGATCTCCTCTGACCGGTGCCTGTGCGACCACCAGGACCTTTTTAATTCAAAAAAGGACCTGGCTGAGGCCGGTCTACTGGCCTAGGGGCTTTTGTCGGCGGATGTGAGAAGCGGGTTCATTCCCCGCCCTCCACTCCAAAAATGAAAAGGACGAAAAAGACCAAAAATACAAAGAAGACTCGGGGCTCCTCTCCATCCGCGGGGGCTTTGGGACGGATGGATCTGCTGCCACTTTGGCATGCGACCAAGCCAAGCCAGGCAAAACCGGCATCTCTGCGCACCCGGTTGCGGAGCCCCTGACTAAGACCAAAAGTCCACAGGGCCAAGCCTTGATGAAATCAGGGCCCCTCATTCAGAGGTTAACCTGCGTTTAAAAGCCCGCTAGGTTCAAGCACTTACTTGTTATTCGCTTCACTGATGGCACTATGTTGTCCAAGGGCACATGATCCATCAGAGGGGAGGATTGGCTAGTGCAATTGGTAGAGAGCCGAAGGTTACCTGTTTTTCGGACAGGAGCCTTCTGGCGAATGCGGCAAATTTTGCCAAGGCGGCCAGGATAAGTGCTTTTCGGACACTTCATGGCACCCAGGTAAGTGTGACGCCGCACTCTACCATCAACTTTGTGAAAAGGGTAGTTTATGCGAAGGAACTCGTTGACTACTCCATTAACGACATCACCCTAGAGCTGGCCGACCATGGGGCGTTGAAGTTCGAACGTGTGTTGAGAAAACGGGTGGGGCCACGAGACCTACCCCTACACTTTCGTCACGTTCAACTGTGAAAGGCTCCCTGAGTCGGTGCGTGCCGGTTGGTACCGCTACCGCGTGAAGGCATTCGTGCCACTTCCGCGGCGATACTATTACTTCCACCGCTTCGGCCATACGAATCGTTCTTATAGACGTGCAAAGTCAGGGTCAGCCGAAGTTTGTGTAAACTGCTCCAAGGTCACACCCGATAAGTCCAAATCGTGTGTGGCCAATTGTGTCAATTGTGGAAAGCCGCACACCGCTTCTTCGAAGCAATGTGGTGCATATTTCTTTGAAAAAGAAATCCTGGCCGTTCAGTCCCAGGATCGACTCTTATTCCGAGAGGCTAAGGACTTGGTCCTGGTGCGCCCGGCTCTGCCTGGGACGTCATATGTCTCAAAAGTTAGTAAGGCACCCTCTGCTCCTTGCCCATCCAGACGAACTAGCACCGTTGTTTCCGCGCCCGTTCGGAGCCCTTCTGAGAGCTCTACTCAACCTTGGCGCTCCCAAGCCCCGGCTAAAACCAGGGCTCCTCTATCTTCCCCCAGCGTGACCGTTTCCCGTAAGGCGGAACGGCCACGCGCTTCCACCAATTTGTTAGACTCACAGGAGGCAACACCCCTGAAGATGGTTGCTAGGCATCCTTCGGGGGTTCCTAAAGCTGTCCCCCGAAAGGAGGACAGCAACCAAGGAGCTTCGGCTCATTCGCCTACGTCCCGAGGTGGAGCGAGTGGCTCGGAGACGGTGGTTCCTCGAAACGAGGGCCCACCGCCTCCAAATCCGCAACGCCCACCTAAGGTTTTGAGGCGGAGGGAGGAAAAGACTCGCATGGCGAGCACAACCACCCCAATAAATCCTCAAAGGCAACAGCCCCTTGAGCACTTTGACGTCCAACAGCGCCCGTGGTTCTGCCCCCTGGAAGCGTACGGCCATTTCCTTGACGATCTCCAGTTCGAGGAGGGCCCCCGCGTCTCCTCTGAGCTAGGCCTGGAGGGCATATTCCTTCAATGGAATGTCCGTGGACTCCAGGCCAACTGGGAGGAGCTGCGGAGGCTCGTCTTGTCCCGTTTCCCGTTAGATATCTTTTTGCAAAAGACCATGCTAGGCGCGTGCACCCCGCCTGCCCGCCCGGGGTATAGAGGGTCTTGCACCTCCTCACCGTGGGACGGCTTGGCTGGAAGATGCGCGGTTTACACCAGGCATGATGTCTCTGTTCTAACCTTTCTCTTTAAATACCTCCTTTTAGGCAAGGGCTGTGCAGCTGCACCTTGATAGTTGGTAGACTCTAATTTCTGCGTACATTCTTCTGTCAGCTGACTTCGACGCGGGGGACTTGCGCCGCGTCGTGACATGGTTTCGAGGCCTTATCACTTGCTTGGAGATTTGAACGGCAGGCATCCTCTCTAGGGAGATTACTCTATAAATCTTAGGGGACAAGTCCTCGCCGATCTGATAGAAAAGCTTGAGATCGGTGTCCTTAACGTCGATGAGTTTACGCATCACTGTCCAAGAACCCCTTCATTTTCTTGCTTTGACCTATCTTTGTGCTTTTCCGATGCACAGCTTGATTTTGATTTGTGGGTGGTCGATGACCTCCAAGGTTGTGATCACTTTCCCATCTAAATATCATTTTCAGGGCAACTGCCGCCTGGTTGACCACCTCGGTGGTGCTCTGCGCGTGCGCGGTGGCCTGCATTTCAGGAATGAGAGAATTCTCCATCTCAGTCGAAGAGTTTAAGGCGGTAGATAAGGCAGTTGAGTTCTTTTCAGGCAAACTCATCGCCGTGGGCCTGACTACTATTTCTAGGAAGTCTGGCCGTTTTGCACGCCTTTCACGCCCATGGTGGTCAGCCCTGTGTGAGACGGCCCTTAAACCGAAGCTTTATGCCTACATGCGCTATAAGGGCTGCCCAAACGATTTCACTGTCGCTGAATTTCGTCGGGCTAGGGCTAGGTTCCGGTATATTTCTAAGCACGCCCGCCGCTCTTCTTGGCGGGCATACGTGTCTTCACTTAAAGGGAACGCCCCTTTGCAGAGGTGTGGAAGCGAGTCACAAAGATTCGAAGCAAGTTCTCGCGGGACCCTCCTCCCGTTCTCTAGGAGAATGGGACCGCAATGTCGGACCCCGCGTCAGTGGCGGAAACCTTAGCGACCACTTTTTTCGCATTCTCTAGAAGTGATGCTGCTCCGTCAGCATTCAATGCACTTCGTCATGTACGCTTCTCAAAGGCCGAACCCCAAGCGCTGTTGGCCGTACAAAGCGTTGAAGGCTCTGTCGCCTTTGGGGGAGTTTGGGCTCGCCATGCGCATCCTTTTTTTCCTCCGCCTCGAAACCTTAGCCAGGCGTTGTGGCATTGGAGGCGGGGGACCTCTTTTCTTGTAACCACCGTCTCCGAGCCACTCGCTCCACCTCGGGGCGTGGGTGAATGAGCTTAAGCTCCTTTGTTGCTGTCCTCCGTTCGGGAGACAACTTAAGGAACCCGGGAAGATGGCCTAGCGACCATCTTCAGGGGTGTTCCCTCCTGTGAGACTAACGACTTGGTGGAGGCGCGTGGCTGTTTGGCCTTACGGGAAACGGTGAAGCTGGGGGAAGAGGGGCGAGCCCTACTTTTAGCCGGGGCTGGGTGTGAACCCTTTTTGCCGCCAGCTTTACCAAGAGAGCGTCCGGGTTGAGGAGAGCCCGCAGAAAGGCTCCAAATAGGTGTGGAAACAACCGTGCTCGTTGGCCTGAATGGGTCCAGGCAGAGCCGCGCGCGCCAGGACCAAGTCCTTAGCCTCGCGGGCTGAGAGTCGATCCTGGGCCTGAACGGCCAGGATTAATTTCTCAATGAGATATGCACCACTTTGCCTTCAAAAAGAGGGGTGCGGCTCTTCGCAAGTGACACACTTGGCCACACACGATTTGGACTTATGGTGTGCGGCCTTGGAGCAATTTGAACAAACTTCAGATGACCCTGACTTGGCACGTCTATAAGAACGATTCGTATGGCCGAAGCGGTGTCATTAATAGCACCACCGCGGCAGTTGGACGAATGCCTTCACGCGGTAGCGGTACCAACCGGCACGCACCGACTTAGATGGCTTGTCATAGTAGAACGTGACGAAGAGTTTAGGGGTGAATCTTGAGGACCCTCCCTGTTTTCTAATCACACGTTTGATCTTAACTGCCACATGGTTGGCCAGCTCTAGGGTGATGTCCTCAATGGAGTAGTCAACGAGTTCCCTCGCATATACTCCTTTCAGAAAGTTGATGGTAGAGTACGGCGTCACACTCACCGGGGTGCCATGAAATGTCCGAAGAGCACTTATCTTGGCCGCCTCGGCGGGATTCGCCGCATTCGCCAGAAGGCTCCCGTCCGAGAAACGGGTTACCTTCGGCTCTCTACCAATTGCACTAGCTAATCCTCTCTTCTAATGGATCATGTTGCCCTTGGACAACATGGTGCCATCAGTGGAGCGGAAAACGAGGAAGCGTTTGAAGCCAGCGGGCTCGAAAACGCCAGGTAACCTCTGAATGAGGGGCCCCGATGTCATCCAGGCTCTGCCCTGCGCACTTTTCGTCTTTTTCATAGTCAGGGCAGCCGCACCCAGGGGGGCAGAGGGGACGGATGTGCCAATCTTAGGCTTGGTCGCTTGCCAAAGTAGCAGCAGACCCATCCGTCCCCGTAGCCCACGCGGATGTAGAGGAGCGCCGAGTCTTCTTAGTCTTTCTTTCTTGTCTTTTTCTTCTTTTTAGGAGAGGAGGGCGTGGAATAACCCTACTTCTCACCTCTTCCGACAGAAGCCCCTAGGCCAGTGGACCGGCCTCAGCCAGGTCCTTTTCCGAATTAAAAAGATCATGGTGGTCGCAAATGCACCGGTCAGAGGAGATCCCTCACCTCCTTGTACTGCCTCGGAGACCCCAGCCGTTTGAGGAGGACCTTGAATAGGGGCAGATTCGGGTTCGGTGCTTGGCGCCGAGCCAGGATTCCCCCCCATGGAAGGCCCTAATGTCTGAGGCTTGGTTTCCTCAAGGACCATGTCTATCACAGGAGGGGCCTCCAGTTGGCCATCCTCTCCCAGGACATCGCAGTTCCCCTTGGCAGCGTCACCAGTCTTCTGTGGAGAGGCACAGGCCTTGACTTCGGCAAGGTTTAATATTTTTGCCAGAAGGTCTTTTGAGGAAAGCGACCGAAGGGGCCTGGCTTCCCTCTCCCCTCTAAGGGGGTTTGCCCTACCGAGCTACTTACACGAGGAACGGTCGGCAATGGGCTGCCTGCCTGCTTGCTTTTTTGGCAGTCCCCACGGAAAGAAAAGAGGGGGACTGTCGCTGGAAAAAGGGAGGTGCTTTGAAAGCACCTCCAGAGAAGGGGATAAGGGGGAGTCCCCTGCACCTGTAGGCGAAGGAGAGGAGTACGCCTTTTCTTCGGTTACAGAAATATGGAGGGTCCCCTGCGCAAGCACAGGGGGGGGGGACCTCCATTCTTTCACTGTAGCTGCCCTAGGGCGGCTCCGTCGTTGTTTCTCGCAGTTGCCCGCTGGCAAGAGGTGCTTGCAGGCCTAGCAGAGCCAGGCGCCGCCATTTTAGACTACTCCTCCCGCCTGGTGGCCTGGCAGTCCATCGGCATGGCGCCTACACCTTGTACGCAGCGTAAGATTATATAGATTGTGAAGAGGAGAGAAAAAGGGATGTGAGGAAGGTATGGTGGGGATGAAGCAGGTTGTTAAAAACCAACCACCCTAGACCGGAGTTCAGGGGTTAGGGAACATTGTCCCATCCCGCCTCAGCCCCGATCCGGGACGTTTGGCTGAGAAGAAGTTTAGCATCTACCCTGTAAAGTTAGAGGCTGACCAGAGAAAGTTGTGGGAGAGGTTGTATGAAAAGCAAGGAAACTAGTGTTTTGAAGGAAGGAGAAGAGGCTAAGCTGGGGTCGGACGGGGTGCTGAGTCCCGTCAGCATGGTGGTCCAGGATGGCAAATCGCCACGCTCCTTACGGGGGATTGTATGTCAAGAAATTCTATGTTTTTGCATATCTTTTGCGTAACCTATTTGGTTTTATTTCTATCTCTCTCTCCGTCCAACAGTCCCTTCATTTTCATCTAAACATATAACTGAATGTCATTAAGTGGTGAAATGTTTTACTTACATTCCGAGTAAAGGATCTTTGCTTTAATATGCTTTTCCTGTTATAGATATTTAAGCAAAACACGCAACAGCCACTCAAAAGCGGATTCATACATGTGGTTTTAAATAATTCTGATTTTACATGGGATATTTAAGGAGAATTAGCATCCTGTCCGATCCACATGTTGTTTTTATTCTGCTCTTTAATGTACGAGAAATATAAAGCGACTATACGATTTCACCTTGACATACTTCACTCTATACTCTTCATTCAAAACTATTTTTAAAGATTTTTATGTTTTAGCATATTTTAAATAAATAAATGTAGTCCCATTTACTAGACAGAATTCTTCTTCTGAGAAATCCGCCTTTGATTTGGTATTTCTTTATCTGGTAATAATAATCTTTGTCTTCCCGACCCTCTTCCTTTTTTCGCCTGGTATAAGTCAATCTGCCGTCTCCTTTTGAGCATTTCTTTAATTTTTCCCCAGGGAAATTTCCAAATAAGGAAAAAGTTTTATTTTTTTTTTCCTTCTACGAAAAAAACATTTTTAACTTTCTAGGTTAAAAAAATGAGGCAAAAGTGAAAAAATAATCCGTATATTTCCACTGTTTATTCTTATTTTCTCTCTTCGAAGTATTTTAGAATTTTGTGATACTTTATATTTACATATTCTTGCGAATAGCAATGCAAATGAGGTTACGGCAATCAAATGTCTTTAGTTACTCTAGCCAGAGGAAGGCGTAAGCTTAAACACGAGAGTGACAGGGCTGAAAGAAATTTGAGTGAATTTAATTAATAGGTAGCAATTAATAGGTTTCTTTTTTATAAACAGATTTGCTCATGAATCAGTGGAAAGAAAGAAAAAATTTGGAGTATTTATTAAGTGGTAATGAAGTGCTCCCTAAAATTAATTAAAGTAGTCTTATTTTATATGCAGAGATGACCTGAAATCAGCGTGGCAAAAAATATAGTAATTTGAGAGGATTTTAGCAATGAGTTTGCAATTATGTTCTTTATTAAAATGATTTTTCTTGTTTTGATTTATATGTATTTTTTTCAGTTTCTCTTTGTAGTTACTAACCCGTTTTTATATGTAGTTCTCACAAAATAAAGGTTGTTAAGTTCGCTTAAATGTTATAATACCACTGTACAAGAATGAAAGGACAACATATATGAGAACAACCTTTTATAGGGTTATTCTTTTGCGTAAGTCAAGAATATTACATCCGTCTTTTTCCTTGACCCTCCTGTTTCTCGTAAATTACCCACTTACTTTCGTCAAATACACTGATGTTTCCGTAGGGATTGAATGTGAGCAGGATTGAGCCGAAACTTACAACTCTAAAAATTATAAGCGGATTTTAACAATATTTTAAAATGGGTGTTTCTGGGATATTTGACAACCTAACCAATGAAATCTATTAGTCTATCCAATATTTCTTTAGTTATATGGGTCCAAATCCGTGGTCACTCTTACGAAACGCTTGATAATTTTTTAACCTACCATAAATGATTCCTAATTTGGGGGCATTTAATATTTCAGCAATTACTATTTTTATTATTTTTCACATAGAGCTAAAATGCCTAGAGATAGAAAGAAATTCCCCAAACAGTTTGTTATATACATATGTGGATGAGTTACATTAAGACAATACAAAACAAAGTTGACTAAATCTGTGAATAAACTTTATGAACTGTAATTTAGATGTAAACTGGGTGACAATGAGAAATGCTGGGCACCTGCCATATGTTGCGTCAAGTGTACAAGTTCCCTTTCTACCTGGATGAAAGTCAAAGGGCCTGGCCTCATGTCTGGCGTACCAATTGTCCGGAGGAAGCCAAAAGAATATTCAACCGATTGCTACTTCTGCTTAACAGATATTAAAGGTGGGTATTCTATGTGTTTTCTTTCCTGGTCTTTATATATATTTTCAAGAAAAATATGAATTAACAAGATCAAAATAAATACTATGTTGTGATTCCACTATTTCTGCAAGTGATCAAACCCATTATTATTCTGATTTTATTTTATTTACTGCAGGTCGCAAAAAAAAGGTAAGAAATATATCAGGTATCGATATTTTCTAGGCTGCTATTCGCCCAGTTCGCCAGTTCAAGTGCTATTCGTGTACCACAGCCGCCCTCTGAACTACCAAGCGATGACACGATCAACTCAGACGATTCAGAATCTCAAGATATATCATATGTGGCACAGCTTGAATTTAAGCAGAAACCACATTTAACTGTTCGTCAATGATCTAGTTTGTGATCTAACACATACTGAGCATCAGATTGAACTCCTAACTTCACTTCTGCAAAATTAGAACCTGTTGGATGAACATGCTCGAATTACAGTATTTAGGAAACTTTTTGCAGATCTACAGCAAATCTTCACATTGAAAACAACTTGACTTATTGTAATGATGTTAGAGGTCTTGTCAATGACAAGGAACTGACTTATGAACCAAATGAGTGAAGGTTATTTATAGATGCATCCCTAAACCTTATAAAAGAGGTATTGTTTCACATTTGGAACACCATGCTTTGAGTTCCCATTTCTCACGCAGTCCTTTTAAGAGAGACATGTGAGAACCTTACTTTTATTATAAACCGCATAGGTTATAAGGAGCATGAGTGGCTAATTTCTACAGACTGAAAAGTAGTAGCCTAGTTAATGGGCTACAAACTGGATACACCACGTGTATGTGCTTCCTTTTCAAGTGATGCAGTAGGGCCAGATCATAACATTATGTACTCTCAAAATGGTCACCTCAGGAACTATGACCCCTGGATACCAAAAGAAATTCATGAGCCACTAGTTAAGAAGAAGAAAATCATTTTTCTAACGCTACATATTAAACTATGCCTAATAAAGCAATTTACTAAAGCACTGTAACATAACTAGCCATGTTTCTAGTACCTCAAAGCCATCTTGCCTAAAATAAGTGATGCCAAGATTAAAGAAGGCATATTCGTAGCCCCTCAGATTCCTCGACTTATAGCTGATGATGACTTTGAGGCTACAATAGATGAAACTGATCTAGCGGCCCGGCATGCATTCAAAGATGTATCTAAAGGACTTCTGGGAAAGCACCAAGGGTCCCAGCGAGAGCGTATATTGGAGAGCCTAATCAAGTGCTATCGAGATCTTGGATGCAATATGTCACTGAAGATACACTTTATTCATTGCCATCTGTCCTTCTTTCCAGAGAATGCAGGAGATGTAAATGATGAACATGGAGAGCGGGTCTATCAAAACATAGAGTCAATGGAAAACAGTTATAGGAGAAATTGGAGCTCTGCTATGCTGGCTGACTTTTGCTGGAACCTGAAGGTTACTCATGAAATCATGCAAACTAACAAGTAAATACTAAAATGTAGGTTAATACATTATATAATGCTAGCAAACATACGGATTCATTATAGATTCATGAATTAATTACACTGGGCACATTTAATCTGAATTTGAGAGCGAAATTCTTTCATGGATTCGTGGAAATCGCATCAATAACATAATTATTAAATCAGTAATTTACAAGAAAATGAAACTTAATGGGATATATTTTTAGCAAAGTCGAATTCAGCACAATCAACTTCATAATAGAATGCACATGAGATCTATGTTTGATTCTTGAAACTGAAATTTGTTGTACAGTGTAATTAACAAAATCACTTAAGTTTTTGTCTGTATGGTTCTTCTAAGCATGCTTCTTGATTGTACTTGTAATAAAAGTATATTTGTTTTCTTATAAATATTGATAATATTATTTTTTACATGCTGTTTCAAAGAAATAATTAAAAAAGAGATTCGTTAAGAAAGTGGTGTAGTTATGGGAAGAAAAATGTGAGGATGATCCAGAGCTCAATAGGCTAAAGGAAGAGATAAAAATATCAGGATGTGGTGACGGATATTAGAGTAGATATAGAAATAGACAGACATTTTATTGGGTCAGTATAAACGCCCAAAGGGAGAACATAATTTGTGGAGTAATAAGTTTACTAATTCGCTTTTATTGTATAGTGAGTTATCTTATCTATATTTTAAATCAGTAACGAGTACGTTCCCAGCATTAAGTGAGCAAATAGCTAGTAATAATTTCTTTAGTAAAGAGTTAAAGATAGGAAAAGGGGGGTTTCATTAATAGACAGTTTCTAATTCTTGGCTAATAATCTTTTCAACTATGTTACCATATAATAATAATAGTTTTATAGTCCGATCATTTAAGATCTTGAAGCTTTCTCATGGCGCCCGTTCATTGACGAGAAAAATCGACTAAGAGAAGAGGTGGGTTTTCCCTGCTCGCTCTTAAGCGCCAGATGAGAGAGAAGAGCGTATCTCAGAGGGGAGACCATTCCACAGCTTAGGGGCAACAACAAAAATCATAGGAAAATTGATGAGGAAAGCAGTTAAGGGCGAGTTGCGGTGATAAAAGTAAATTCTGCAACCACTAAAATATCTAAACATTTTTAGTTCCTAGAAGAATCGTTAAATGTTATGAATAAGAATATACATAACGCCACGTAGTTTATAAATACTATCTTGCTTCCTAAGTGCGAAATTTTTGAAGGATTACATGTCAATTATTTAAAACCATAAATAATTATTACATTCATAAAGCGGATAATTTGTTGAGAGTTCATTGAATTCACGTTGAACTATTGATCGTGAAGCAGATAAGTCATTTGAGGAATATAGCAGCCTAAACTTCAGTGAAACTTGGCTCTAATGAGTAAAGCACATACTGAATTTCTCACCAAATGAAAATTTAATCTTTGACAAGAAAATCAGACAGAAGGAAAGGAACATAGTTCCATAGATAAAATCGGGTTTATAAGGTGAAATGACAGGTTTGAGATAAGGATTTGGGTTTGGACCGATTATTACTGCCTTAGTCTCATTTGTGAGATTTGGTTAACAAATTGATAGGATAAAATTAATGGCTTTTGACAAAAAGGAGCCTGATGGAGAAGAAATTAGGAAGCCTGAAGAAAAGAGGTACGATGTTAAATGTGCTCTATTGATAGAAAATAAATAAGGCAAAGCTACAAAATCACTGCCACCTTATACGCCATATTTTTACAATTTTCATTCACTTACACACACTTGATAGTATTTGCACATAGAGTATATCCACTTAATTATGCAATCTCTAACAACCTGTGCAATCTCAAACCTCTCTCGTTCAAACTCACATATACAGACACATGCAGGATCATAGTTATGGGTGAAGGTTTTGAGACTAATATATATTTTTATTCGCTTTTAAAGCTTATGTTATAGGAATAATTATTCTATTTTATTTCATGAATAAAAAAGGTCAATTTTACTCCAAAATAAGAAAAAAACTGCATTATTGCCGCTGAATTTACATTCTTTAGAACTAAGATTTTCGAAGGCCGAACTCATCTAGGTGTTCAAAACCTGAACGGATTCGATCATGGTAGAGGGATATATTCCAGACCCTAAATAACCAACACAAAGAGAACTGATTTAGAATGGCTGCGCGGGATAAAGAGAAATTTAGGAATGGCAATATAACTGTGTGGATGAATCCCCTTGCAATAATATTATTCCCCCCCCCCATCTTCATGAGACAGTATTCCGGAAGGGAAAGCGAGTCGTCTCCTCCCCCCCCTTCCGCCCTCTTCCGACGTCTCTCTCTCTTTCCCCGCCGCCAGTTCCCATGAAATTCACACCGAAGCTTCCTCCCCGTCGTCTCAACTTCTTCACCCCCCCCCCTCGGGATGGGAGACTGCTTTGTATCCTCGCCGTGAACTGCGTTTATGGCCCCCGCCGTTATCGCCTGTCTGGCTGCTGATACTAGCCGTTGACACTTCCTTGTAATGAGGCGCTCGGTTCGTCACGCCCAATAACGAAGTTAAGATGGTCTCAATCTCTCTCTCTGTTTTGAGTAGCTTTGGATATATATGCACCCGCTCCAGGCTGACAAGCAGATTCTGTTAGATGCGACTTCCCCGAAAAAAGTGAAATTCAACGAGCTCTCTCCCAAGAAGTGTGAGTGAGGGTCGCATATCACCCCCGTGTCTTCGGGTCTGGGAGAAGAGTCTCGTTTGTCAACGTCAGCCTTTCTCATCCGCCTTCGGATCAAGGATTGGAGAAGCCGTTCTCCGAAGTTCATCTGATTACCCCTTACGAGAAGATGCCCATTAACTCGCTCAATCCGACTGTGGACAAGTCAGCTTCCCCCACCCATCCTTTGAAGTTCGTTCGGTGACCCCATGAGGACAGGAGGCCCGCATCTGGTGAACTCTTATGACAAGAGGCCCATTAGAATTTTTAGAATTTTAGAATTATTTATTTGTAAGGCAATCCCCACGTGGAAGCTCTTAAGCAGAACAGAACTTCCATGCGTGGCAGCACGCCCGGTTAGGCCTAAATTGGTAAGCCTAACCCCTTCGCTTCCAAAAGCAGGAGCCTCGAACCATGTCCACCCAGACTCACTTTTATACGTGCAGAATAGACTTTGAAAGAAGATTCGAGGCCATACGAGAGTAGAGCTGTTTCCCGCTTACCGCCCTTCAAACCCGAGGAGAGCCTCGGACATAAATAGTGCTCGACTCCCATGCAGAGACACATAGTTGAAAAGTATCGCCCGGACCCCCCAAAATTCCCCATAGTTCCAAGTCAGGTGCTAACAGCTAAGCAAAGTGACAGCTGAACTATTTTGTGTATTTGGAATAAGCCCTAGCCAGTGAGGTAATTCCACTTAACGATCGCCAGCGAGTGATTTTTCCGACTTCTCTCCTCAACTCCTGTTGAAGCCCTCATCGTTTGCACCTCGTTTCGGGGTGGCCAAACTACTCTTCCCTGGACCAGACGATACCACCACCCCTCTTTTTGGGGGAGAACCGTCATCACTCCAATCTCCCGCTCAGAAGTTCCACACGGCCTCACCTCACGTGCAAAATACATCCGTAACTCAATAGAGTTAACCCAATTAAGTTAATCCCCCCCCCCATTTGAATAGTCTCCTCCTGGAATACCTTAAGTTCTAACTTCATAGCCTGATTTATGAATACAAATCCCCGTTTTATTTACTGATGCGATTTTGCCCGTTAAGTCCCTGAGGTAATTTTACACATCAATTCTTTCATTATTTTTGTGTAAATAAAATTATATTTTTGAACATGCCACTTTAAATAACCTTAAGCTTTGCCATTGACAATAATTTGAAGGCCCTTATTGCACTCTCTCGCTACTCAGCCCGTCTAAACTCGTGGTCTTCCGCCCCGTAAGGGGTGCAGCGATTTGCCATCCTGGCCGTGTGCTGACGGGACTCAGCAACCCGTCCGACCCCAGCTTAGCCTCCTCTTCTTCCTTCAAAACACTTGTTTCCTTGCTTTTCATACAACCTCTCCCACAACTTTCTCTGGTCAGCCTCTAATTTCACAGGGTAGATGCTGACCTTCCTCTCAGCACCGTCCCGCATCGGGGCTGAGAGGGTGGGGGACAATGTTCCCTAACCCCTGAGCTCTGGTCTGGGGTGGCAGGTTTTTAACAACCTGCTTCATCCCCACCCATACCTTTCTCACATCCCTTTTCCTCTCATCTTCACAATCTATATATTTTACGCCGTGTCTAAGGTGGAGCACCATGCCGATGGACTGCCAGGCCACCAGGTGGGAGAAGTGGTCCCAAATGGCGGCGCCTAGCTCTGCCGGACTTGTAAGCACCTCTCGCAGTGCGGGCTACTGCGAGAGGTGTGCGCGATTGCATATCGTGTAAAAAGGAGGGTCACCATGCTCAATGATAAAGATAAAAAAAAACTCAACACTAACTTCCCCCGAAACATCGACGGAGCCGCCCTCGGGCAGCTCCAGCAAAAAAAATGGAGGTCCCCTCCCCCTGTGCTTGCACAGAAGACCCTCCATATTCCTCTAACCGGAGAGGAGGCTTACTCCTCTCCTTCGCCTACGCTTGCAGGGGACTCCCCCTCACCCCTTCTCTGGAGGTGCTTTCGGGTACCTCCCTTTTTCCAGCAGGAGTCCTCTCTTTTCTTTCCAAGGCGACTGCCAAGAAAGCCAGCCGGCAGCCTTTAGCCAGCCGCTCCCCATCGAAGCGGCTAGTTCGGGCAAACCCCCTTAGGGACGAGCGGAAAGCCAGGCCCCTTCGGTCGCTTCCCTCAAAAGACCTGCTGGCAAGAATATTAAGCCTTGCCGGGGTCAAGGCCTGTGCCTCCCCACTAAAGACTTATGACGTTGCCAAGGAGACCTGCGATGTCCTGGGAGGGGATGGCCAACTGGAGGCCCCTCTTGTGATAGACATGGTCCTTGAGGAAAACCAGTCTCAGACGGTAGGGCCTTCGATGGGGGGGAATCCGGGCTCGGCGCCAAGCACCGAACCCGAATTCGCCCCTATGCAAGGTCCTCCTCAAACGGCTGGGGATACTCAGGCACTACAAGGAGGGGAGGGATCTCCTCCAAATGATGCCACTGCGACCACCACGACCTTCTTCATTTCGGGAAAGGACCTGGCTGAGGCCGGTCCATCTGGCATGGGGGCTTCTACCGGCGGCGGTGAGAAACGGGTTTTTTCCCGCCCTCCTCTCCAAAAAAAGGACGAAAAAGACGAAGAAGACTTAGGGCTACTCTCCATCCGCGGGGGTTACGGGGATGGATGGGTGTGCTGCCACTTTGGCAAGTGACCAAGCGAAGATTGGCACATCCGGCCGATCTGCCCCCCCTCCCCGGTACGGAGCTCCTGACCATGACAAAGACCAAAAGTGCATAGGGCGGAGCCTCAAAGACATCAGAGCCCCTCATTCAGAGGATACCTGACGTTTTCGAGCCCGCTGGCTTCAAACGCTTCCTTGTTATTCATTCCACTTATGGCAGCATGTTGTCCAAGGGCAACCTGATCCTTTAGAGGAGATGATTAGCTAGTCCAATTGGTATAGAGCCGAAGGTATCCCGTTTCTCGGACGGGAGCTTTCTGGCGAATGCGGGGAATCCCACTGAGGCGGCCAAGATAAGTGCTCTTCGGACAATTCATGGCACCTCGGTAAGTGTGACGTTGCACTCTACCATGAACTTTGTAAAAGGAGTAGTTTATGCGAGAAAACTCTTCGACTACTCCATTGAGGACATCACCCTAGAGCTGGCTGGCCATGGGGTCGTCAAGGTCAAACGTGTGATGAGAAAACAGGGAGGAGCCTCGAGACCCACCCCTACACTCTTCGTCACGTTCGACTGTGACAAGCTCCCTGAGTCGGTAAGTGCCAGTTAAGACCAGTTCCCGCGTGAAGGCATTCGTTTTACTGCTGCGGCGGTGCTATTACTGTCACCGCTTCGGCCATAGGAATCGCCCATGTAGACGTGCAAAGTCGGGGTCACCTGAAGTCTGTGCAAATTGCTCCAAGTTCGCACACGATGAGCCCAAATCGTGTATGGCCAAGTGTGTCAATTGCGGAGAGCCGCACCCTGCTTCTTCGAAGCAATGTGGTGCATATCTGCTTGAGAAAGAAATCCTGGCCGTTCAAGCCCAGGATCGACTCTTATTCTGTGAGGCAAAGGACTTGGTCCTGGCGCGCTCGGCTCTTCCTGGGACGTCATATGCTTCAATAGTTTGAGAGGCACCCTCTGCTCCTGGCCCATCCAGGCGAAAGAGCACGGTTGTTTCCGCGCCCATTCGAAGCCCTCCTGCGGGCTTGACCCGACCCGGGCGTTCCCCTGGTAAACCTGGCGGCAAAAAGGTGTTTATACTCAGCCCCGGCTAAAACCAGGGCTGCCCCCTCTTCCCCCTTAACGTGACCGTTTCCCGTAAGGCGAAACGGCCAGGCACCTCCACCGAGTCGTTAGACTCACAGGAGGCAACACCCCTGAAGATGGTCGCTAGGCCATCTTCCGGGGTTCCTAAAGCTGTTGTCCGAAAGGAGGACAGCAACAAAGGAGCTTCGGCCCCTTCGCCCACGCCCCGAAGTGGAGCGAGTCGCTCGGAGACGGTGGTTTCGAAAAGAGGGCCCCCCGCCCCTGAAGCCGCAACGCCTGCCTAGGGTTTCGAGGCGGAAGGAGGAAAAGACTTGGATGGCGTGCCCAACCTCCCCCAATAATTCCTCGAAGGCGACAGCGCCTTCAGTGCTTTGTCTGGTCAACAGCGCCCAGGGTTCTGCCCCTGGGAAGCGTACGGCTATTCACGTGAGGATCTTCAGTTCAAGGAGGGCCCACGCGTCTCCTCTGAGCTAGGCCTGGATGGCATATTTTTTCAATGAAATTGCCGTGGACACCGGGCTAACTGGGAGGAGCTGCGGAGGCTCGTCTCGTCCCGTTCCCCGTTAGCTATCGTTTCACAGGAGACCATGCTAGGCACGTGCGCCCTGCCCGCCATTCTGAGGTATAAGGGTCTTGCGACCCCGCCACCGCAAGATGGCCGGGCTGGGGGATGCGCGGTTTACACCCAGCATGATGTCTCCGTTCTTCCTTTCTCTTTAGATACCTCCTTTCAGGCAGTGGCTGTGCAGCTGCACCTGGATAAGAGGTATACTTTGATTTCTGCGTACATTTTACCGTCAGCTGACTTTGACGCGGGGGACTTCCGCCACGTCGTGGCACGGTTGCCGAGGCCCTATCTCTTGCTTGTAAATGTGAAAGGCAGGCATCCTCTCCTGAGAATATTACTCGAAAAAATCCCAGGGGACAGGTCCTTGACGATCTGATCGAAGAGCTTGAGATGGCTGTCTTAAACGTGGATGAGTTTTCGCATCACTGTCCGAGAACCGCTTCATTTTCTTGCCTCGACCTAGCTTTGTGTTCTTCGGATGCACAGCCTGATTTTGATTGGGAGTTGGTCGATGACCTCCATGGTAGTGATGACTTTTCCATTCAAATATCATTTTTCATGGCAACTGCCGCCTGAGAGTCCACCTCGGTGGTGCTTGGCGTGGGTGCGGTAAAAAGGCATTTCAGGAAATGACTGAATTTTCTATCTCAGTCGAGGAGTTCAGGTCAGGAGATGAGGCCGTTGAGTTCTTCTCCGGGAACCTCATCGCCGTAGGCCTGACTACTATTCCTAGGAAGTTTGGCCGTTTTGCACGCCGACCACTCCCATGGTGTTCGGCCGAGTGTGAGACGGCCCTCAAACAAAAGCGTTAAACCTACATGCGCTATAAGCGCCAACCGAACGATTTTACTGTCAGAGAATTTTATCTGGCTAAAAATAGGTCCGGGATATTTTGAAGCACGCCCACCGCTCCTTTTGGCGGGCATACGTGTCTCCACTTGAAGGGAAGACCCCTTTAGCTGAGGTGTGGAAGCGAGTCAAATGGATTCGGGGCAAGTTCTCGCAGGACCCCCCTCCCGTTGTCCAAGAGAATGGGATCGCAATCTCGCACCCCGCGTCCGTGGCGGAATCCTTGGCGACCGCTTTTTCCGCATTCTATAGCTGTGATGCTGCTCCGCTCGCATTTACTCCACATCGTGATGTCGCGAAAGGCCGCCGGCTGGACTTTCCCCCTAGAGGCGGAGAACCCTTCAACGACAAGTTTACTGTGAGTGAGTTGCGTTCCGCTCTCGCTTCGTGCGCGGACACCGCCCATGGTCCAGATGATGTCCCGTACGCAATGCTTCGACACATTTGTAAGCGAGGCATGGCCTTTTTGTTAGATATGTTCAACAGGATCTCGGTGAAAAGTATTCTCCCAGAATCCTGGAGAATCGCTACTGTGCTCGCCTTTCGCAAACCGTCGAGAGATCACTCTACTCCGACTAGTTTTCGATCAATCTCTCTAACCTCTTGCGTGTGCAAGTTAATAGAGAAATTGGTAAATGTTAGATTAGCTTATTTCCTGGACAGCGGAGGCCATCTGTCTTCCGCACAGTGCGGCTTCCGCAAGTTCCACTCCACGTCGGATGCTCTGCTTCGACTAGAAAATTGCCTTTGCAAGGCTTTCCTTCGTAGACAGCACTACGCCACGGTCTTTTTCGATCTGGAGAATGCCTATGATACCGCATGGCAATACGGTATTATGGAGACTCACAACACGATGGGTGCGAGGGGACACCTCACACTGTTTATATTTGAATTTTTGCGAGATCGTCGATTCCGCGTACGGGTGGGGGGAGCCCTCTCCGGCCCAAAGGAGCAGGAAGAGGGTGTCCTGCAGGGAAGTGTGGTCAGTGTCAAACTCTTTGCCCTGAGCATCAACGGCATCACCTTGGTGCTGCCGGAAGATGTTCTCGCTACGCTCTACGTGGACGACCTATCGATCTCTTTTGGACTAGCCCAGATGGCAACTCTGGAGCGTCGACTCCAACAGGCATGGAACCGCGTGTCTCACCATGCCGAAGCGCACAGGTTACGGTTTTCTATGGCCAAGACTATGGTGGTGCAATTTTGCCGCCATCCACGGCTTCACCCCGACCCAGATTTGTTTTTTAATGGGTTGCGGCTGGATGTGGTTGAGTCGCACCGTTTCCTTGGTCTTGTATTCGACCGACGCCTCACCTGGGAGGCTCATATCCGCAGCCTTAGGGTCTCTTGTACCCGCACCATTGACATTCTCCGTTTAGTGACGTTCAGCGCTTTGGGCGCTGATAGGGCTACTGCCTTACTTGTTTATCGATCCTTTCCGCTCGAAGCTCGACTACGGATGCGAGTTTTATGCATCCGCAGTCCGATCGTTTATTGCGGAAGGTGGATTCGATCCACCACACCGGCCTTCGCCTTGCGACCGGTGCCTTCCGCACTTTCCCCATTGAGAGCCTGTTGGTCGATGCTCGGGGGATGCCCCTTACTCTGCGCCGCGTGCAGTGTATTGCTTGCCTGTACACGCGGCTCGGAGTCTCCCTTAGTCACCAACAACTCTCACTGCTTTCGAAGCTGATCTCGATTGTGCCTATACAGCCAAGAGACGCCAGTCATACCCTAAACCCTTTCTGTTTAGGGCAGGAAACTCCTTCGAGAGGTAGATATAGCTTTCATGCCCTTGCCGCACCTGGTTCTGCCCAGGACTCCACTTTATGGGGGACCACATTTGGCAAAAGGTCGCAACGCCTCTGCTTCCAAAGCTTGTACTGCGCCGGGAGTATTGCGTTCGACCTTTTTGGAGCACACATCGTGTCACGCTGGTACCGTGCCAGTGTATACGGATGGCTCCAAGTCCCAAGAGGGGGTCGGCTTCCACGCCGTATCCCCTCTGTTTGAAGTCAGCGGGGCTCTACCAGGCGCTGCGTCTGTCTTCACGGCCGAGCTGGTGGCAATACACCACTCGGTACGGGAGATTACGCGACGTGCCCGGTTCGGAGACCGGATTGTGATCTATAGCGACTCATAAAGCGCCATGAGTGCTCTCGGGGCATTGGAATCTCCGCATCCCCTGGTTCGCGATATCCGTGACGCCACGGTTTTGGCGAGCCGGGCAGATGTCGAGATTATCTTCTGTTGGGTTCCTGGACATGTAGGAATTGCGGGGAATGAGCGCGCCGATGAGGGCGCCAAAGAGTCCGCGAGGACTCTGCGACCGGATCAGCGATTCGCTCTTCCTCACACCGACTACATGGCAGGAATACGGGCAGCTCTTCGGACTGCTTGGCAAAGAAGATGGGAGACGGTCGAAGGGAACTTAAAGTTGCGTGCTATTGCGCCGCGACTGTTCCCATGGACCTATCCCCCTTTCCGCGGCGGCTTTAGGTTGCTTTATGTCGTCTCCGAATCGGACACACTCGTGTGACGCATTGCTATCTGATGGAGCGCTCACCTGCGCCCTATTGCAACGACTGCGTAGTCCCCCAGACTGTTCATCACATTCTTGTCGAATGTCCCAGTCAGGGTGATCTTCGCGCACGATACCTGTCCCAGTACCGGGATGGGCGAGGTCGCTACCGCCTGTCCCTTGTGCTCGGGACAGATTCGTGCACATTGACTTGTGAACTTGTTGACTTCTTGGGGGAGGCCGGCCTTCTCCCTATTATTTAAGCAAGGTTTGTTTGTTTTGTTTTTTTGTTTTTTTGTATTTGTTTTTTGTTTGTTTTGTTTTTTTAGTTGCACGCTCCTGCGCCGGGGGGACCTCTCCCCGACGCACCAGCTTGCTTCCTTTCCCCCTTTTGGGGTGTTTTTTTTTTTTCTCTCTTTAATTTTATTTTAAAGTAGCCTAGAACTAGGCCAGTTTTAATACGGCGACTAATGCCCAAGTAGGCAGTCGCCAGATGAGCTCTTAAAAAAAAAAAAAAAAAAATCTTTCTTGGAGATCTGAACGGCAGGCATCCTCTCATGGGGAGATTCCTCCATAAATTCCAGGGGAAAGTCCTTGCCGATGTGATCGAAGAGCTTGAGATGGCTGTCCTAAACGTGGATGAGTTTACGCATCACTGTCCGAGAACCGCTTCATTTTCTTGCTTTGACCTATCTTTCTGCTCTTCGGATGCAAAGCCTGATTTTGATTGGGGGGTGGTCGATGACCTCCATTGTAGGGATCACTTTCCCATTCAAATATCATTTTTATGAAACCGGCCGCCTGAAAGCCCACTTCGGTGGTGCTTGGCGCGGGCGCGGTGGCCTGCATTTCAGGAAATCACTCAATTTTCTATCTCAGTCGAGGAGTTTAGGTCGGTAGATGAGGCCGTTGAGTTCTTCTCCGGGTACCTCATATCCGCGGGCCTGACTACTATTCCTAGAACGCCTGGCCGTTTTGCACGCCGACCACTTCCATGGTGGTCGGCCGAGTGTGAAACGGCCCTCAAACAGAAGCGTTATGCTTACATGCGCTATAAGCGCCGCCCGAACGATTTCACTGTCGCTGAATTTCGTCGGGCTAGGACTAGGTTCCGGTATATTTCGAAGCACGCCCGCCGCTCTTCTTGGCGGGCATACGTGTCTCCACTTAACGGGAAAGACCCCTTTAGCAAAGGTGGGGAGGCGAGTTAAAAGGATTCAGGGGAAGTTCTCGCAGGAGCCCCCTCCCTTCTCCAGGAGAATGGGACCGCAATCTCGGACCCTGTGTCCGTCGAGGAATCCTTTGTGACCGCTTTTTTTGCTTTCTCTAACCGGGATGCTGCTTCACCAGCATTCAATGCACGTCGTGATGTCGCGGAATGCCGCCGGCTAGACTTTACCTCTACAGGCGGAGAACCCTTTAACGACAGGTTTACTGGGAGTGAGTTGCGTTCCGCTCTTGCTTCGTGCGCGGACACCGCCCATGGTCCGGACGATGTCCCTTCCGCCCTGCTTCGACACCTGGGTGATTGATGCATGGCATCTGTTACATTTTTTCAACAGGATCTATGGAGGGGGTCTTCTCCAAGAATCCTGGCGAATTGCTACTGTGCTGTCCTTTCGCAAACCGGGAAGAGATCCTTCTACCACGACCGGTTTCCGCCCAATCCCTCTAACCTCTTGCGTGTGCAAGTTTATGGAGAAATTGGTAAATGTTAGACTAGCCTTTTTCCTGGACAGCGGAGGCCATCTGTTTTTTGCAGCCTGCGGCCTTCGCAAGTTCCACTATACGCGGGATGCTCTGCTCCGACTGTAAATCGCCGTCTGCAAGGCTTTCCTTCGTAGACAGCACTACGCCAGGGTCTTTTTTTGATCTGGAGAAGGCCTATGATACCGAATGGCGATACGGTATCATGAAGATTCTCCACACGATAAGGGCAAGGGAACGCCTCCCAATGTTTATATCTTAATTTTTGCCAGATCATCGACTCCTTGTACTGGTGGCGGGACCCCTCTCCGGCTTAAAGAAGCAGGAAGAGGGTGTCCCAGAGGAAAGTGTCCTCAGTCTCACACTCTTTGCCCTGAGCATCAACGGCATTACCTCAGTGCTGCCGATATATGTTTTTGCTACGCTCTACGTGGAAGACCTTTCGATCTCTTTTGGCGCGGCTCAGATGCCAACTCTGGAGCGTAGACTCCAATAGGCATTGAACCGCGTCTCTCGCTATGCCGAAGCGCACAGGTTACGGTTTTCTTTGGCCAAGACTAAGGTGGTGCACTTCTGCCGCCATCCATAGCTTACCCCGAACCAGATTTGTTTCTTAATGGGTTGCGCCTGGATGTGGTGGAATCGCACCATTTCCTCGGTCTTGTTTTCGACCAACGCCTCACCTGGGAGGCTCATGTTCGCAGCCTTAGGGTCTCTTGTACCCACGCTATTGAAATTCTCCGTTTCGTGACGTTCAGCGCTTTTGGCGCTGATAGGGCTACTGCCCTACTTTTTTATCGATCCTTTGTTCGTTCGAAGCTCGACTATGGTTGCGAGTTTTATGCAGCCCCAGCCGATCGTTTATTGCGGAAGGTGGATTCGATCCACCACACCGTCCTCTGCCTTGTGACCGGTACCTTCCGCACTTCTCCCATTGAGAGCCTGTTGTTTGATGCTGATGAGACTTGACTTTTGGGGGGAGGCCGGGCATCTCCCCTTTATTTAAGGTTCCTTTTGTTTTTTGTTTGTTATTGTTTTTTTGTAGGTTGCACTCTCCTGCACCGGGATGAGGGGGACCTTCCCTCGCTCCCGGAGATTGCTTCCTGATTGTTAAGTTTTTCCAGTATTTATCATTGTTATGTTTTATATTTTTATTTTAAAGTACCCTATTTCTAGGCTGTGGGGTTTTTCGGTGACTTATCCACAAGTGGGCAGTTGCCAGATGGGCTCTCTAAAATTTTAAAAAATTTGCTCCTCAGATTTCGACTCGATGCGTTTCTTTCCAGAGCTTGTGCTGCACACATTTTTACTGTATTTCCATAATTTTAGGTTATCTTTGAAAGACATTTTCTACCTTTTCGATTGTCTACCTTTTCGATTGTCTACCTCTCGTTCTTTGTCCCAAGCTGAGTTCTCAGTAAAATATCTGCTTCAGTAGAAGTTTGTTCCATATTTTGAACACATAGCAAGACCAGCTCAAGTGTTTTATTTATTATAATGGATTTAATAATTGTACTGTTTGCTTAGGCCAGTACACTCAATTTCGTGCGACGGTCTTACTAGGTTAATTTAAATATACTGCGCAAGGAACATAGCTGAAATCTTTCCATGGCTTTGATGTTCCGACGGTAAGTAGTCCCGGATTCTGATCCATATGATAGTGAAGGTAAAACTATGGCCTTTAAAATTTTAACTTTCATTTCTATACGTCGATCTCAGTCGTCATAAACGCACATTCGTAATATACCAAACGCAGAGTTGGCGCACTGTATCCTATATTGAATTTCATTATCATTACCTGCGTTTACTGGCAAATGGTTACCCAAGGAGGCAAATGTTTCAACATATCTTAGAGTTTCCGCATTAATTTGAATATTATAGGGCGTTAATTCAGGATTACCTGGAATATTTAGTGCTGGTAGTAATTGAGGATTACTTGGGTTTATTGGTGCTAGTTAATACAAGATTTGAGTTTTCTTAATTACAAACCGAACCTGGAGTAGCCATTTTCACACGCAGATACGATTGTTTGTAGATCCTACTCGTTACCAGCACAGAATTTATTATCATGTGCATATTGAATTTCGAGAATCGAGGCATCTTGTGTTTTTTTCCTAGCTTTATGACGTCAAATCTGTAGGTGATGTAGATACTTGGAGAAAGGTAGTTTTAGACAAACAGCAGAACAGCCGCATAAATAATGAGAATAGTGTTGATGCAGCTACACAACCTTGCTTGACTCCAGAGTTGATATCGAAGGAGTCTGTTGAGCTATCGTTCGCCGCAAGTGACACGTTTATTTCACTGTACCAAAGCCACATGTCTGAGATAAATTTTTGAGAGCAACGAAATCTACAGTACAAAGGATTTTTTCTAAAAGCGCACACTTTCCACTATCAGACTTTTGTAAGTTCTTTGGAAGCCATAAAAAAGGGGTTGATTTTGTTCACGAGCTTTTTTCTTAATCTGTCTAGTGGTAAATATCATGTCAATTGTGCCAAGACACGACCCGAGGCCACACTCTAATTCAAGAAGAACGCTGTGAGCTAGAGGAGGTAGACTAGTTGTCAGAATTCTACCTAAGATTTTACCGGCGGTTGAAAACAGTGTTATACCTCTATGATTACCACAGACAGACCGGTCAAACTTTTTCTTGTAGATAGTTGCGAATATTTACCTAAATTTTGCAAGTATGTTGTCAGGTCAGGCGTCATTGTTTTTGAGTAGCTGAAAGCAATCAGTACTGCAAGTAAGAGCCAGACCGTATGACTTAGGTCCAAATATTGCTTTGTTTGGTTACAATAACCTCTCATATCGTGCCGTTAGAATAAGAGTTGTAGTTCACTAAGGTTTCACAATCACCAGTAATATTAATTTCGCGTGTTGCTCATTGATGGCGAGCTCTTAGGTCACGGTGTTTATTCCTCTTTGGACGGAGTCATGGCGTTTAGAGGTTCAAATAGGGCCTTATGGGTATTGTCCAATAGTCCTCATTTTACTGCTTCCACATTCTAATTGCTTCCTTCGCGGTGTTAATGATTGTAGTTTTTAATATGAACCAATCGTCCTTTACGTTGGCAAAAAAAGCCTGAGAAAGAATTATAATGTGAAATTGTTGAAAGTAATTACTAACTAAATAAAACCCTCCAAACAAGTCAAAACACATTAACCAACTTGATTATACACAATAAAAAAACCCTTAACATTCGATTAGAACAATTACTTCATCTTAAACCACAAACATACACGCAGGAAAAAGAAGAATATGACTAGATGATTTTGTATTAAATAAGCTAAAGTACGTAGGATCACATTTCCCGTCGCTCGACTACTTTCATCAACGGATACTACACTGAGTCGGGCTTTTATGGCTCAGTGAAACAGCATCTAACCTAATTACACTCGAAGACCTTGACTTCTGATTACTTTAAGATTCTCTTGACACGACTAATTATTCTCTTGATCTGATTTTAAAGAAATTGATTGAATTTCAAAAGGTTTCAAAACCTTTTAATAAGGAGGATTCTAGAACCCATTTGACCTCATATTTCACGATTTTTCTCGAATTAAGGGATTTTTAAAAGACTCTCGACATTTTAACATACATAACCTCTCTTGTTGTTCGTAAGTATGATTTTCTAGCTAGCTTAGGCTTCTTTCCGTATATTTTTTTAGGGCTTATTTAACTTCCTATTTTTATTACGATTTATTTGTACAATTTTAATACGAGATGGTTTTAATCATTGCTACTCACGCAATATTTGAGAAGATGAGGATTCTGATATTGTTCATTCGTTTTAGAACTTTTACCTCTTGTTTTTTTCGGTCTCTTCCTCTGTCTTTCCCAAGTTTGGATGAAAACATTTTATAAAACACGTTTATGGGAGTTTTAAAACTACGAGTACTTCTAATACTTTCGTACAAGAATGTATAAAAAGGTCTGTCCGATAAATAAGATTAATTTAAGAAAAACATTAATTACCTTTACTGGTAGAAATATGTTCAAAGTATTCGAGTTTATTTGCAATCATTTTTTAAATTTTTGGTTAATAATTTCCAGATGGCAGCTTGAAGAATCAACACGGTTTTTCAGTAATCCAGTCATCGTAAATGCCATGAATTTCTTCCGCTAATGAGGAAAGTCTTAACTTTTTGCAGAACTAACCTATACATAACATTATATATTAAATAATTAACCAAATATCTGTAAGCATAAAGACCACATAAAATACACGTAACTTTATATAAATTAACGCAATATCATTCGATATAAAAACCACATAACCTACTCCTAGTTCTAAATAAATAAACGCAATATCCGTTGATATAAAGAGCATATAGCTTACTACTAGTTTTAGATAAATGAAATGAATATCCCGAGGGCAGAGAGAACGCATAGTCTATTCATCGCATTAAATATATTAGTCGAATTTCATTTACCGCAGATGCCTTAATTAAGAATATCTGCGTTTAGTGATTAGATTTTATTCCGTAGTCATTAATTGAAGGACATACAGTAGTGATCAAAAAATATTATGGATTTCTTGAATTTCGGAATTTTTCGGATAAAAGGCAACTTAAACAATTTAATGAGCAAATAATTAGGTTATTTTATCTTATTAGTCTGAAATAACTATGTTAATTTTTTTAAGACTAAATATTAAGGTGTTTTGCTTCAGCATCTCCCAAACTTGTTGAAATAAAAAAAAAGGCAACACCGATTCGGTTTTGCGAGTTGCGGCCTCTCTTAGATTCATTCCTGAGTTCCAAGTAAGACTTCGCAGGTTGAGGGTGTGCGAGATATTTTCTTTTGCTGTTACTGATACAGTAATTCAATTACTGGGTGTTTTCCTTGCCCGTGTATAATAGTAACGGTATTTTATTGTAGTGTAATAGATAAAAAGAAGGTGAACAGCTGTAGGTAAAATCTCTAACTCGAGTTATCGTGAAATTAGACAGATCAAAGTTTTATTAAATGATCATGCACTAAAACAGAAAGATATTGCAAATAAATTGGGAGTCTCCTCTCAAACACTAAGCATTATAAATAAAAAAATGAAAACAGTTTTAATTTGGATCCAGCAAGGGCTGGAAAATGTCATCGCAAGGGGAAAACAACACCAAGCACAGACAAGAAAAAAAAAGGCTATTAAGGACAAAAGCATATCTTGTAGGAAGATTGCAAGTTTAGTGTAAGCAGAAGGCATTAATCTTTCTCGAATAACAGTAAACTCATCACCTGACCACCTCCGTACTGTCAAGTACTGCGATAGTTTAATTGTCTGAAAACACAACCAGCATCAATATAAAACACTATGGCAGTACAGAAATGACTTGTGATGCCAGTGGCCTTAATTAAATAGCCAGAAAAATAATGCCTTGAAATTATTTCCTTCAGCAGGAGCACGTAGCTAGTAGGTAAATTAGAATGTGCCTACTACAGTAGGAACAGTATGTTCTCCTATGCTGAATAATGAAATAACTGGTAAAGAAACCACTCTTACGTGTCTCCATTGCCCATAAGTCAAATATAAAGAAGCCAAGAAAGAAGCCTAGGCATACCAAAACCATAATACAGTCACGTCAAGTCTGGGCTAATGCTCATGCTGCTTGGAATTCTGAGCAATGAGAACAGGTAAGAGTGGTATATTTACCGGTGGGCCGCCGCATCTCTTCTAAGCTAGGTCTGGAGGCCATGTTTTTTTAATGCAATAGCCTAGACACCAAGTCAACTGGGTGGAGATGCGGAAGATCGTCTCTCCCGTTTTCCCTTAGCAATCTTTTTACAGGGGACCATGCTGTGTGTGCGCCCCCTGCCCACCCTCCTGCCCACCCTCCTGCCCACCCTCCTGCCCACCCTCCTGGGGTATAATGAATTTTTGAACTTATAGCAAATGGATGAACAGGAGGATGTTCCAGTTAGACTCGGCACGATGTGTCTGTTTTCCTCTTTTCTATAAATACATCTTTTCAGTCTTTAGCTGTGCAGCTGCTAATCAAGAGGAGGTATACTGTTATTTTTGTGTACCTTCAACCGTCAGCCAGTTCCGTGCTGACGGAACTCAGCACCCTGTCCAACCCCAGCTTAGCCTCTTCTCCATCCTTCAAAACACTTGTTTCTTTGCTTTTCATACAACCTCTCCCACAACTTTCTCTGGCCAGCCTTTAATTTCACAGGGTAGATACTGACCTTCTCAAGCCAACCGTCACGGATCGGAACAGAGGGAGGAGGGGACAATGTTCCCTTACCCCTGAGCTCTGGTTCGGGATGTTTTTTTTAACAACCTGCTTCATCTCAACCCATACCTTCATCATATCCCTTTTATCCTGAATTTACTGTCTATCCTTGATTTAACGCCGTATCTAGGGTGGAGCCGCCATGCCGATGGACTGCCAGGCCACCAGACGGGAAGGGTGGTTCCAAATAGCGGCGCATGGCTCTGCCGGGCCTGTAAGCACCTCTTGCATTGCAAGCTACTGCTAGAGGTAATGGGCGATTGCATCCCGTATAAAAAAGTGGGTCACCATGCCGAATGATGAATATTAAAAAAAAAACAACCCCTAACTTCCCCTGTAACATCAACGGAGCCGCCCTCGAGCAGTTCCACCGAAAAAATGGAGGTCCCCCTCTTGTGCTTGTGCAGGGCCCCCTCCAAACTTCTTTAACCGGAGAGGAGGCTTACTACTCTCATACGCCTACGGGTGTAGGGGACTCACCCTCACCCACTTCTCTGGAGGTGCTTTCGGGCATATCCCTATTTCCAGCCTCAGTCCCTCCATTTCTTTCTAAGGGGACTGCAAAGAAAGCCAGCAGGTAGCCCGTTGCCGACCGCCCTTCGTGTAAGCGGCTCGGTAGGGCAAACCCCCTTAGGGACGAGCGGAAAGCCAGGCCCCTTCGGTCGCTCCCCTCAAAAGACCAGCTAGCAAGAATTTAAAACCTTGCTGGGGTCAAGGCCTGTGCCTCCCCACACAAGACTGGCGACACCGCCAAGAGGAACTGCGATGTCCTCGAAGGGGATGGCCAAATGGAGGCCCCTCCTGTGATAGACATGGTCCTTGAGGAAACCCAGCCTCAGAGGGTAGGGCATTCCATGGGGAGGAATCCGGGCTCGGCGCCAAGCACTGAACCTGAATCCGCCCCTATGCAAGGTCCTCCTTAAACGGTTAGGGTTTCTGAGGCAGTAAAACGAGGGAAGGGATTTTCTCTGAGCGGTGCCCCTGTGACCACCAGGACCTTCTCCATTTCGGAGAAGGACCTAGCTAAGGCCGGTCCATCTGGCCTAGGGGCTTCTGCTGGTGGAGGTGAAAAGCGGTTTCATTCCCCGCCCTGCTTTACAAAAAAGAAAAAGAAACAGACTAAGACCCAAAAGACAAAGAAGACTCGGAACTCCTCTACATCCGCGGGCGCTGTGGGGATGGATGGGTCTGCTGCCACTCTGGCAAGAGACCAAGCGAGGATTGGCACATTCGTTCCCTCTGCCCCCCCCGGTTGTGGAGCCCCTGAATAAGTCTAAGACCAAGAGTGCACAGGGCGGAGCCACGATGACATCGGGGCCCCTGATTCAGAGGTTACCTGGCGTTTTCGAGCACCCTGGCTTCAAACGCTTGCTCGTCATTCGCTTCACTGATGGCACTATGTTGGCAAAGGGCAACATGATCCATTAGAGGAGAGGATTAGCTAGTGTAATTGGTAGAGAGCCGAAGGTGACCGATTTCTCGGAAGGGAGCCTTCTGACGAATGCGGCGAATCCCGCCGAGGCGGCCAAGATAAGTGCTCTTCGGACATTTCATGGCACCCCGATGAGCGTGACGCCGCACTCTACCATGAAAGTTGTGAAAGAAGAAGTTTATTTGAGGGAACTCGTTGACTACTTCATTGAGGACATGAGCCTAGAGCTGGCCGACCATGGGGTGGTCAAGGTCGAACGAGTCGTCTCCGAATCGGGCACACTCGTGTGACGCATCGCTATTTGATGGAGCGCTCGCCTGCTCCCTATTGCAACGACTGCGTCGTCCACCAGACTGTTCGGCACATTTTTGTCGAATGTCCCAGTCTGCGTGATCTTCGTGCCCGACACTTGTCGCGGTACCGGGGTGGCGGGGTCGCTACCGCTTGTCCCTTGTACTCGGGACAGTGCGTGCACTTTGACTGGTAGAATTATTGAATTTGGGGGGAGGCCTCCCTTTTCCCTTTCATTTATCAGGTTTATTGGGTTTTTTTTGTTTTTTGTTATGGTTTGTGTTATTGCTTTGTTATTGTTATTGTTATTGTTATTTATTTTTATTTTTGTTTCCTATTCAATTTTTCTAAAGTAGCCTAGAACTAGGCTGTTTGTTTACGGTGACTTATGCCTAAGTCGGCAGTCGCCAGATAGCCCCTTAAATAAAAATATCATATCCTTGAAAAGCATAGCTATTTTAGATATTTAAAAATTCATAAAGAAGCTTGTAATTTTAATTTGCCTACCAGATCTATTGCCACATGCTTGCAAACCTAAACCAAAATATTAATACAAGATAACTAAGGAATAAGAAAAATTCCATGTGGCCACAAACTTTTAGCCACCCCTGTACTCTTGAATAAAGCTACATTTTGTTTAGTGTGATCAATGATTATATCACTAAAATAGTATTTTTTTCTTGCAGTTCGTCTATAATCTCGTTTTAGGCCAACATAGGTGTGTAGAAATGCAATTGCTGAAGTTTACCTGGTGGGCTACAAAACAACTACATATTTTAGCAAATAAATATATGTAATAAATTACATGGTATGGCTAAAGTTAGCTGTACACTATAAACTTTCCCTAGTTTTTAAGTTTTTGAATTTTCTAAAAATATCGCTCTCAATAAATGTATATTTTGTGGACCTTATTTGGACTAAAAAATGAATCCAAATTTCCCTGAACTGGAGAATATTCGATATTCAGAAAAAGTTCCCTGTAGCAACGGAAAGAAACAATTCTAATTGCATAATTCAAATGATCTCTCTCAACCTAGTTCTCTAGATAAGTTGATACTAACAGATAATTTTTATCACCTATATTTTTATACAATTGTTCTTAGTGAGCAAAAATATGCCATTATGTCCAGAACATTGTACTTCTTCTAATATTTTCCTCTCTTTTCTTCTCTCATTTTTTTTGTAGGCCCGAGTAAGTATGAAAGAGGGTGTTGAACAAATTGATAGAGAATAAAGTCAAGCCATTATATATAAATTGTGTCTTCACTTGCTTTCACCTACATATTTACACATACATAGCTCTACATACATATTTCAATAGATAAATTTTAAGAACACTGATGTATTCACAAAAGAATATACATACTTCATATATTAATGTCATGCGAATGGTTTTGCATGGATGGTATAGCGTTAAACTACCTAAATATGCAAATAAATCATACACACAGCAAAGACAGGATCCCCATTAAACGCGGTTGAACGCCATACCATTGTAAACTACATAAATATATTCTTATATGCGAATACTAAATGTAATTCATCTTTTAATAAGGTGAACATAAGCTTGGTATATATATTCGTATACATATAAATATTCGGCGGAAGTAGAGATCTTGCTTTGCGACTCTGTCACTTTTTATGATCCCGTGGCAAACACCATCGCTTCGTATTTAACTACGATGTGATATTGCTAGATTTTTCCAAATCGTCTCATATAGTACCATTTAATATTCGAGCTTCAAATTTTCAATCTATGCAAAATGAAAATGATTCCACAAATTGGTTTAGGAAATGTTCACGAATCAAGAGCAAATGGTGCTTCTAAATGGGCTAACATCGAATGCATCCCAGTTACACGTGGGATACATCTCGGATCGGTTTTAACACCGTTCCTGTTTTTAACCCCTTCCACACGGGTGCGTGGTGCCCACCTACGGTGCTGTATACGACATTTGATTTAAATTTAAATTTTTCATTTATTGCATTATTCATGTTGCTATGTTTTCAAATTTTTCCTCTCCTTATGATGTTTGTTTATATTGAGAATATCTTTCAAATGTTTAAATAAAAAAATGGCATATTGCTTACTCACCAAAATGCAAAGTTTATTTAGTAGGCCTACTATGAAACATTCTTCATCACTGATTGAAATATAAATGTCACTATCATTACTATCATTTAATTCATTGTCATCCTGCATGGGTTTGAAGTCACTATCTTCATAATTATCACTATCTTTGGAAACATCGTCAAAATATAACATAAAATTAAAAGTTTATGCTATATATCACGCAATCATTCACGAGTAATTTCCAACTGGCATAGAACATGGTTTCGCCTTGAGAAGTTAAACAAACCCTGCTCACAAAGTGTTTTTATTGGTCAGTTGAGAATGACGTTATTATAAAACAAAACACTTCGACTAATGCTCAGGAATGTTCATAGCGTACTCCGGAAAAAGTACAGAACAGAAAAACAATCATTTATTTCATGATAACTCTTATATCATCGGAAACATGAGCAACAGTAGGCGTGACGAAAGCTGTTTCGCCATCGTAGTAAATGGGTTAATTTCGCAAAGAGTATATGAATCTGAAGTAAATTCATTTTCTGGCTATTCAGAGTTCAGCAACGAAAAAAAAATTTAAAAAGTGACAAAAGTGCATATATAATAAAGAAGAGAACTGTGATATACGCAGTGCTGTTATGCGGTTAGTATAGCAATAAGTAGCCACCTTTAAAATGCATTGCTATACTAACCGCATAACATCAATAGGTACAGTGCCGATTGCGCTGTCTTTCAATGGCAAAGGTGAAGGTTAAAATACACAATTGATATAGTTCTTTTTATAGTTGTTGGATTGGCTTATTGGAGAGGGTCACTTGCTTGATTTAGGTGAAGATCGTCCCCAAGTATGCCAGAGGCAGTGTAAAGGTGGCTACTTGCTATATTAACTACGCGTACAGATAAATTATGATAGTTATATTGCCTTACAATTTTTGGCATGCAACTTAATGTTATGAAAAAATAGCGATTTATCATTGGTAATAAGCTCAAAGAATTTACTAAAAAAGTAAATTTGGGAATAAAACTCTTTAATAAATTAACTTTTTCCAGCTTTTTTATCGCAGTCGAAAGCTACTAGAGTAGATACATTCATTAAGTACTCCCTCTCAACAACTACAACGCTACTATAGAAAAATCACAATTGAGACTAAAAATCTTAATTATGAAGAAAATAATTAATTAAATTTATTTAGCTTAGGCTGCAATGGGAACTAAAAATACAGTGGGAGTACAAATATAACCTTATAAATCATTTCTAGCTCTGCCCGAAATTGCCATAAATCTATTTCATTTTGACATTACGACAGCGACGAAAGGACACCATAGGAAGCTCAAATATGGAAATTATATGGGATCGGTCAGCAAATCAACCTTCCTCCACCAGGTCGTTGAAGTGTGGAAATCTTTTACCATAAAATTGAATAAGCCCTTCGACTATCATCTTTAAACATTTACTTGACGAATTTTTAATCAAAAGCACCCGTCTATTTCAAATATATTAAAAACTTAAATTTATTTAATAAGATTTCAAAGATGGCTTAACAAGTTTGTGTCTTTTAAACTTTATCTAGACACCATCGATAAATTATATTGTTTCGGACATCTCAGTAACTATAAAGAATTGCAGCTCAGCAAAGATAAATGTATTAGCACCATACATCATAAAATTTATAGATTCATATGTAAATAAGATACTAAAATCTACTTAGGCATTTGTGTGTAAAATATAACCTTACTAGGCCAGTGCTCATGTAAATTGCCTAAGCCCACCCACCACAATAATACAGAAATCCAATTAAGGACAATCAAGATCAACGTCATACACTAAATAGATTCCTACATGCAAATAACCAGTGATATTTATCCCTTTTATGCCACATATAAACTTAGAATTCAAGCACGCGTGTAATTTCTTAAGAAAGTCAACTTTATTCCAAGAAATCAGACGCCAAATAAAGTGAAGCGGATCAGCACCAAATCTAAGGAAACAAAAAAGCATCGTGAGGGAAACTTTGCGAACAATAATTATATTCATATATCAAAACAGGGTTAGAGATCTCCTAAAGTGAAACCCACAGCTCCAATGGGAGCCCTGAGTGGATCCTGATATGGGAATAGACTAGACATGTAACCAAAGAAAGGGAATTAATTGATCTACGGTGGGTTCTCCGATCCCTACAGTTTAGGAATAGAGGACGGGGAATGTCAAATTTTTTTTGTTATTTAATGAAACAAATCAACGATAGCGTGGCCGCCACAAAGTTGCCAGGAAGTTAAAGAAAAGGAAAGGGATAAAAGGTTCAGAAATCAGAAAGTGAAGAGAAACTATGGACTAAAGTAGCACACAACTTTGCTGAAAAGGCCAAAAATGATTAGACGAAATAATTCACCTCGCAGGAAAGAGATTTCCAGCGCATGGGGTAGAACATGATGCAGAGAAACGAGATCTCTAATCTAAAAAAAAAATACCGGACACGATGATAAGGTGGAAATCGACAAAAAGGCAAAGGCAACCAAGAAAGTCCTTACCCAAACCTCACCACTCTCTCTCCTGTATCAATGCGAGGCGCTGCTTAGGATTACATCGGTACTCTACTCTCAATTATCTTGTCGTGACTCTTTGCCTCTTTAATACTATTACTAATACTAATAATAATGATTTCTATTGATCCTATTTCATATTATATTTTATATTCTATTAAAACCAAAGCCTTTGTAGGTAGACTTTCTTAATATTAATTGTCCTGAGGGAGGGTATAAAGGAAAACGTTCTTTTACTTGCGTTAAAAAAAAAAAGCCAGACAGGTAGTAAATTTGCAAGTTCAGGACTTTAGTATTTCTTCATAGGTACTAATCGCCAAGCTTAAATATACCCTATTCGAATCTGTAGAATAACTAAGTACCTTTGTATCGAGCAATAGGTCACATCCCCAGACAATACGTCTATTTATACATATACGTATCTATTAGTTGGGAGGAAAGATATAAAGCCACGAGAATATACATACATTTATATACATATATATCCTCTAATGCACGTACGCGTCTTTCGCTATGTACAATTACGCTCACTTCCTAAAAGTAATCCGTTGTTTACGAGGTATAAGAGTGCGATTTTAATAAAGATTCCGATAACGTTTAATGAGTTTACCAAGTTGCAGTTCAAGGATATATTTAAAGAGTGTAAACCAAAAATATAATTTTAATTAGTCATTAATTAACATTTTTTACATACGGGAAATATAGGAAATGTAAATAAAGATAATACTGAGAGAATATAGAAAATTTGCAATCGGGTAACGTTAATTATTTGTCGATTAACGGGAGATGCAATCAGGGGTCGTCTTACCTTATTGGGAATGACCTCCAGGAAGGGAAATCCTTTAACAACTCGGCGCAGGTGAATGGAGACGGAAAATGGTTGTGATTCTCGGCCGAATATCCTGATGGTAACGAGGAAGAAGGAGGGATGAGATCAGAAGACGAGTTCACGGTCCGCCTTGAAGACGGACGATGGCAACTCTGCTCCATAAAAGTGCAACCTCCAAAAATCGAGGCTCTGACGCAACTCGGCGCGAAATCTCACACGAGAAACTAGAGATCCTTGAGGGGGAAGGGTGGAGATACGATGAGAAGAATCCCGGCAAGTCCTTCGGGGAAAAAACGATTCGAAAATTGCTCTGAACAGAGTAAGCCTTCGCAAAAGAGGTGGATCTGCCTGGTGAGATCAAACTTCGATAGTATACGCGAATACCAAGAACTTGGGGAAACGGACACAAGAGGTTATCCGAAGGCGACGAGATCTCAAAATCAAGCTCTCGATCTTCGAAAAACCCAGGGTATTTATATGATATCTGTGAGAAAGCTTCCAGCGCCTGGAGAGGGATTAGCTTTTGTCGCCCGACACAGATCTTAATCGATTCCAACGATGTGTGTGGGAAACCTTTGGCTATCCTTTCCCGACTATGAGGATTAACGTTTCATTGACGAGGTGAAAGCTTTTAGCGCCCAATTTAACTACATCTGTGATGCGCTGACCGATATTCAAATTCTTTCTTCTTTTATTTTTCTCCTTAGATAGGAGGCATAGGGAAGGAAGTAATTCAAGAAACAAATGAATGGGTTATTCTTCTTGGCCTCCCTTTCTCTTACACATTGATTATGTGATTTATATATTGTATTACATTTTAAAGCCAATAGTAATAAATATAAAAGTTAGGCACTAGTCAGCACTAGAAAATAGCAAAGTGCTGTGTTGTAAAGGAATAGAGGATGAGCTATACAAATAGATAAAACAAGGGAAAGATGAAGAGTTATTAATATAATAAAGTGACAACCAAATCAAACGAAGGAAATATTTGCCTATCAACTTTTAATTTCTTAGAATTTACAAACGATTGAAAGGTATAAACTATAGGCGAAATTGGGCATAGCAGAAAATGATTGTATCAGCTGGAATTTGAGGGAGATGCCCATCTGTGTAGAAGAATGGACAATACTAAAGAGTTCATAAGATTTACAGGCTTCGAGACAAAATGCGTTTCTTCGAAGGATTATAACTTGACTTTGATGACTTTGTTGTTTTTTATAATTATTGTCCAAACTGAGATAAATGACATCGCTACTCCACGATAATTATTTTGAAATAATGTTCATAAAGAAAAAAGTGAAATTGCGTTAATGAAAATATCTGGAAGGTACATCATAGGGAGGTGAATAAGGCTGCGGTGTCCTGACATCTTTTTTATTTGTCACCAGTACTGATAATCAAAGGGACACCACAGGGACATAAGTGACCAGTTGGGCATCCAACTCTTATGAATCTGCCACGTTTCACAACGAAGAAGGGCCAATCAAATAATGGAAGCTTTTAAGTATTAGAGAGCATGGCAAATTCTAGTGCTGATTTCGTTTTTAACACATTCTGTTGCATTCCAGTGTAGTGAGTCGAACCGGGCGCATTCAATTTTTATACTCAACCCTTTGGTGTTGTGAAGGTCTGGAGCCCTTGTTAGTATAAGTTGATATTACCCTGTGTGCTATACTTCCTATAAAACCACGCTATTTATGAGCATATCACATTACGCACGATGCTTTAGTTCAGAACATGGAGAAGGAAGGTAAACAATAGGCTTATGATCATTGAGATAGATCGTGTAACATAGTAGAGAAGAGTGTAGATCAATATCTAAATAGGATGAGGCTGAAAGTCATAGCTTAGCAAGCGTAGTCAGATATATAGGCAAGAAGTTGAGTGTGTGGTCTAGGCAAAGATAACGCAAAGTGAGAATTTAGCAGATTACGGAGAGAGCTATCGGGGCAAGCAGGCAGAATCCCAGACGAGGAACGAGCAATAAAAGGTGGACAATTAGCCGAGTTAATGATTTAAAAGATAATTCAAATACTTGTTTTTCTTATATGTTGATTTAAAAATAGAGTTTTGCTTCGACGTAAGGATAGCGGCTATAAAATAACCTTACATACAAGCCATCCATAACAAACACCTTTGGACCCAGAGGTTGGGGTAGGAATGAATTTCCTTATGATCTTTACCCCATTTTAAGCAAGTACAGAATTTTTAATTTAAATTTCTCATCTTTCCAAAATTAACTTAAAAAAATTCTTTTGTTTAGCACAGCCAACTTTGAATGTGGCTTCTCTCAGTCGTCAGATGGATGCTGTTAAAAAATGATAAAGATTGTTAATTACATGCTAGTCTTTTTATATTTTACAAAACTCTATTTCTTTTTATCCACGAGCTTATATACGTATTTATTTTTTACATGGATTCTCTAGCGGGGACTAGTATTCCTGAATCGACGCTCTCTGTACCTAAACATGACGTAATACAATTGGTTTTCGTCTCACAGCGCCGCACTTTGCGTAAAACTCGGCAATCATCATTTTTTCCTGATTAAATCCTGGACAATTTACATCAACGGGCGCTATAGTTTATGTATATTAGGTAGAGGCATGTCTGTACGCGCCTGTTTTGGCAAAAATATAAGCATATACTGTATAGAATAACAATTATATATAACACATTAAATAGATTCAAGCATATATAAAAATCTTTTAAGCACACCATCCAAAATGGATGCTTGGCTTGACACAAAGTGAAAAAGAAATGGAACTTAGAGTTAGGCTGGAGTTCCCGTCTTCAGTTTCATGATAACAGTGGACTCGTAACATGTTTAGCTTGCTTTTCCTGCTAGCGTGTAGATAAATTATTTATTTAATGAAAGAAATAAACCAATGAATGAAATATAGCTAAAAACGGCGTTGAAGTTGAACAAATAATGTCAATGACCCTGACTAAATTAAGTGCTTATGTGTATGTATTAGCCAGATTTTCTCTTGGCTGTCTTCCAGAGGTGTATGAATGAATATACCGGGTGCTGAAAGTCCTACCATCACAGAGGTCATTGACGGAGGAACAGAAGCGAGGATGACGTTTCCGCCATCGATATATAATCCATAAGACAGCCGAGAATTGGAAAAATTTGGGGGGTCAGACATGGATAAGACTTACACGGATATAAAAATGAGATGAAAACGTGTGGGGGATTTCCCTCCATTTCCGTCCGTTTCCCTGCCTTTCATTCCTTTTCTCTTACCTTGTTTTCTTATGTTTCTATTATTTTTTGTCCTCTTCTCCTTTGTCTCGTTATTTTCTATCTTCATGTACTTCCTACCTTCTTGTTTAAGAACTCTTTTATTCTCCTGTTTCTCGATGTTTTCAATTTTTTCATGTTCATTGTATTTTAATTTTCTTTCTTTCAATGCACTCCTTCCTGTCTCCATCTTTACAAATACGTCTTTCTTTTCTGTGTTTTTCCGTCAGTTTTACTTTTAGTCCAGTCTATAGTTTTCTCTATCCTTTTAATAGATAAATGAAAGTGCCTTTGTTGGATTAGACGAATTTTACTTTCTCAAACGTTTTTTTTCCTATTATTTCCTCTGTTGTCCGTTCTCTTTCCAATCTTCATTTCTCTATCGATTATTTCTGTATTGTTCGTGCATATTATATATTTTCAGTATTTGGGCATTGTTTTGCTTCGGCTTTGCTTCTGTTTTGTTTATGCTTAAGCCCTGAGTTGCTCCTGCCTTACGTATGCTTCTCATTGATTTGCGCCTCCGGTGCGTCCTTTTTGATCTGCTTTCCGCCTGTTTTTATCAGTGCGTTGCCTCATTTTGTCTCTGCTGTGCTTCTTCTTCCATCAGCTTTGTGTATTCATACACTACAGCAGAAAATGAGTAACAAATAGTATTCTATGTTCTCTTAAACTGGAATCAGTTAATCTTGAACTTTTACGTGTTTTTCTTTCGTTATGAAATGCATATAACGATTTCCCCAACACTGCTGTCACGTTTGTAATCTTCTTTCCCACAATACTTCGTTGTGGAATTCAAACAAGCATTCAAAGCAGTTGATTCCTTATGCACGAGTTGAAAAGGGTCGGTTAGCTTTCCTTGTGTCCCTGATGGAGGAGCGTAAACAAGTTTGATGCAAGTGAAAAGGAATGTTATTTTCTCCCTTCGTAAAGATTAGTGTTATTGCATATTCAATGCTATTCAAGTTTGTCAATTCATTCGTGTAGTTCATTAGGAACGATGATTCCCGCTATCATAGTTGATAAATTGTAGTATATATGACGTATAGGTACCGGGATGATTATCAATGAGAGATGGAACAAACCATATTCCGCACTCGCATTAAACAACCGCCAGTGAAACGATGCGTCGACTCTGAGGCATTCGTTAAGATAACTCTTACCACGTCGCTCTCCACATAGATAGCAAATCGCAACACTTGTGTGTCTTCCTCTTAATTTTGTCCCCTATAGTATAGTAAACCATATTGGAGCTGACATCTGGAAAATTCTCTATATCAATTTAATTATCGGAAGAAAAGAAATGTATATTTTAAATAAGCAGAGATATTTTCGTTTTCCCAACCAAGATGTAGTGGAGGTCAGGGAAAGAAAAAAAAACAGATATGGAAAGAGTAAAATATAAAATAGAATTAATACAAAAATCGTCAAAATATATAAAGAATAATAAAGCTTCGTTCCACGACCCTCCATTATATTATGTTTTCAGTGAGAGCGCGGCCGTGACATACTCAAATATACTTCGCAACTAATGGCAAATAATTATATGTGAAAATAATATATTGATTTATTAAATAGAAAAAAATACAGGCAAGGAAACTAAAGATAACCAGGAAACAACATATATGAAGCAAAGATCACTTAATGAGTGTTGGATTCTATGAGAATATTTACTTTGCAACAAAAAACACCGAAAGATAAAAAAAATTCTAATTTGCGGAAAATTTGATAAAGACCGATATCCAAGAATTGAATTGAATTAATGGAAAAAACGAACGTCCGAACAAAATTCTAAACAAAAATAAAAATATAGGGGAATTACTATAAAACAATCAAATCACCGGGAGAAAATAAGATCTAATTAGGCAAAATATTTTACGTAAATTTAGTTAAGTCTACAGGTGACAAAGGAGGAGAGAAGCTCATGGCCAGTATTCAAGGTTGTGTTCTATTAAACACTACACATCCTGTTGGGAAAGAGAAAAAGAGTTGTAGAGTGGGCAGTTATGTTCATGTTCATATGAGACGATGCAATTCTAGATGCAATTCTGGCGTGGGACCACCCCACTTAAGTTGTTAATGCCTTTCCGCCTGTTAGCTGTTGCGTGGACCACTAACATAGGGGAAGTATCAAATTCCTACAATATGCAACAACCTCTCTTCACTCTAACCTGCTTCCTCAGATCAGCCTTGCAGAAATCGCAGCCCCCATCATAGGTAGCAACAATGGAAGATCCTACAGAGCAGGCTGTAGGATGAAAAGCTTTCTCCCTTAATCTTTTAAGTGTTTGGACGGAGCAGAAATTTCATAGGCTTGAAGAGCTATAAGCAACACAACCACATAAAGAAAAGGAGGCGAGAAGCCTCGAATATAGTTATGTGTAAAAAAGTTAATATCTTTTTTCTCTTGTTTGAATTATTAAATGATTTGACCAACGAATACACATCTGCACAGTAAATTAATATTTAAAACTTTAACTTTCGATCAAAGCATATGAATCTAGAGGCTTTATAATCATCAAATTTTGAAAATATTACAAAAATATTGCTATTAGTTTTTATTATTTTGTTAATATTATTAAATTACTTGCTATAATTTTTGGTGCAAAATACAAAAATGGGATGTTTTAAAAATTCAGAATTTAACCATTATTTCTTATGTTTAAGATTAAATTTAGAACTAATGTGTATTCAATATGGATTTAAATAGTAATATGAAAAAAATTAAGAACATATAGCAGCACAGGACAGCACAACTCCATCCTTTCCGTAGCTAAGTGTTATCAGAAATAGAATTTGCTAAAAAAATAGAATCTTCCAGATATACAACATATCAAAAGCTTTTGTATTTAAAGAAGAGCAGTGCCAAAAAAATCAATTAAAGTACGTAAATAGGACATAAATCTTGAAAATCTTTTGGTGACGAATTTAACTTCTAAAATTAATTTTAAATTTCATCCTGCTCGTCTGTTACCAACTGTGAAGCATCGCAGTGGTTCTATAATATATGAGGCTACAAGTTTTCATGAGGCAGAGGGGAGATGATTTTACATATGCCAAATAAAAATGAACTCCACAACTTATACCACCATGTTGTCACAAATTTTAGAGGCATCTATCCAGAAATAATATTCCACAATACCAAAGAATTAAGTATTATTTTCGCTGAATAATGGCCCATGCCATATATGTATCTAACCACACTAAGAATTAGATTGAATAAATGAAAATCACCACTATGGAATGTCCACCACATAAACTATACTTAGATACAAAAGAACACTTTAGGAAGTGTTTGGAGAAATAATATTATGTAACATAAATAAAATTAATTAAACTATATGAAATATTACAAGTTGAATAGGAAAGGATAGGGTCAGAAGATTTTAAATTGTGGTAAAATCCAAGCCACGAAGCTTTGTATCTGTAAATAAAGCAAAAGGATATCCAACTGAGTATTAAATGACTTAAAAATAAAAAATATACATAATATTTATACTGAATTATTCATTGACCACATTTGTCTAACTAAAATATATTATATGAAAGATTCCATAATCTTCTTTATACATTTTTCTAATAATATATATATATATATATATATATATATATATATATATATATATATATATATATATATATATATATATATATATATATATATAACAATGGCCATGATATTACTTAGGTTTCCATTTAAAATTCCATCACAAAACATAAATTAGCTTCAAACCAAATAATCGTGATTAACGCATTGTAAATTACAGACATGGAATAAGCATGGCTATAAGTTGTATATGCTAGGATGGAAGACACTGCAAGTTGCATCCGATAGAGCGTTACTATTCTAAAAATTTGGTGGTCAAAATGATCCAGACAGATAACACAACAGACGTATTTAAGAAGGTAAAATTATATAAATTACTCAACGAATAAATTTTGGTTGTTACAATATATTAGTAGACGTATGTAGACGTTTACTATCAATTAGGCAGTGAAATCTGCCACAAGACAGCAAAAACCAAAGATAATCTTCCTGTGTTTTTTTTCTCTATTACTCTAGTAATATTTCTTAAAGCTCATAGAAGATGTTTGCGTTTCTCTATTTACTTCTCTTTCCTAGCGTTTTCCACAAATTGTCAACCAGATTAATGTCCGGGCTCTAAGCAAGCCAGTCCCTGCCACTTACTTCCTTATTATCTAGGAAATTCTTCAGTAACTTTCCGCATGGCACGGTGCATTATCGTGCATAAAAATGGCAGGTCGGGCTGAGGCGGCTCTGATATAGGGTAGATCAAGTACTTACATAAGTTTTTTATACTCATGAGAATTTTTTATTCTTATCTAATTGATGTAAATTTTTATCCATCGTGATCTGATAACCAGTTATAGTTTTAAGAGGGAATAATACTAAATCGCTTGAATTACAATGCTAAAATGAGACCTATTCTCTCAAGTCATACTAAATTCCCCACTTTAAAATGAGACCTATTCTCTCAAGTCATACTATATTTCCCACTTTAAATAGATTTTAAAGTTTCAGGATATAATAAATAATTCTTTGAGCATCCTACAAAAGAAAATGTTTTAACAGATTGTTACAGTAAAATCTTCGTATCTGGTTCAGTGCCTGGATTTATATAGCATTTACCGAAAACCTAGAAAACATAGGTACGACTGCATCCCCTTTATTTGCCGATAAATGCTTATAGGTATAAATTAACCAAGTTTTTACTTTCTATTATTGATTCTCTCATCCAAAATGAATATACCATTCAAGCTTCCTTTCAATATTTGACTCAACTTAATATTAAAGACAATTTTATAGTTAAATTTGAGTTGGATCCCTCTTCACTAAAGTACTTTTTCATGAATGTTGCAATATAATCACGAATTCTCTCGATGAAAACAAAGTGTATATTTTAGGTCTAACTATATCTCTATTTTTAAAACATTATTAGCTATTTGTAGGTAATACTATATTCCTCTTTAATAAAGAGCTAGATTTGCCACATGAGGGCTGGCGGTAAGGTTTATTCTTCCTTTGCAAGTTGTTTTCATAGCATCAGAAAAAAAATAGGCCTGGACAATTGCCCGATAGAATTTAAACCCGTTGTCTTCAGACCATATGTTGATGACTGTTTCCTTAACTTCAAACACAAGTCGTACCTCTTGATTTTTAATTAACAAACAACACCCTAATATCAGGTTTTCAATGGAAACGGAAACTCACAACAAGATTGCATTTCTGGACATTAATGTCACTCAAGTTAAGTCAACTTTTTATACATCACTTTAAAGAAAACCACCCAAACAAAATTAAGAACTCATTTCTTTAGTGGCATTCTTATTTACTTTTGGTTAGGGAGTATTAAAATTCGAGTTTTCAAAGGTCAGCACATTTGTTTAAATTAGGGTTAATTTCACAACTAAGTGGAATATTTTAGAAATTTCTTTCATTTTAATTGCTAAAATCAATGCTTTTTCATAAAATCATATCAAAATTTTATGCCTATTATTTTTGAAAAAAAAAGCCGATTTAATGGTAATTCTCTGGAAAATATTATATTTAACCCTATTGTAACTAGAACATATGACCACTATATTAATTAAAATCCCATTAAACCCTCAAAATTTATTCTCTAAAATGTTAGTTATTTTGTTTGCGATCATGTGACATCTATAAATTTATTGGTCCGACCTGCCAACTGCGTTATATTGGCTAGCCAAGGCTTCAATTCACATATAAGATCGCTAAGTATTTGTGATTCTTGCAAGATTAATATTCCTTTTTTATATGCTAAGTTTTCCTCACTAGGAGAACAATCTGGTAAATATAACACTCCTATAAATTCAGACTCTTTTTGTGTACTATCTTCTACCATTTCCTTAAACTTAAAAATTCCAGAAGCAATCTTCATTAAAGCAGTAAATCATAATTTAAACGTTACACCTATTTTCTCCAAGCACAAACATAAAAAAACTCATTCCCATTAAAAAGACAACTAACCACCATTGTTTACAATGTACTTAAAATTGAGTCTCTCAGTTGTTTGCGATGCCACATAGATAAAGATCAGGTTCTGTTTCGATTTTGATTTATTATTGTTGATTTATCATTATTATACACATTTTAGATTGTTTCAATTTAGCTGCTAATTTTACTCTACTTGTTTGCTCTTATTTCAAGAGTTTTTGAATATTTTAATTAAATTTAATTGTTTGTTTCATAATCACTAAATCATATGTTTTTGTATGTTCTTTCGATATTCTACTTAGTCGCTAATGACGGCCTCTGGTAATGAACGAAACGTCCGGCTTATTAAGTATTCAGAATTCTCACATGGATCATCATCTTTTTTCTTTGTTACCTGTTTCCAAAGAACAACCCTATCACACACTCACACACTCACGCACTCATATACGTTATATGCGTTATAACCCTTCAGGGGCATTTTGGGGTATACATTAATTATGCAACAAACTAATATTGATCACACGGTATTAAATTTAGTGTAAGGGAAAGGGGCGCAAAGAACAATACCCCCTTTATTTGTTTCATGAATTCCCTCCCTCTCTATGTCTCCTAAGTATAACTCTACGTGGGGTAATCACTGAATTCAAAGAGAAAAATAAAAGAAGACAAAACTTGAATATCCGTCAGCACCTTACAGGTGCAGTTAATTAACTTGGGCGCTAAAAGCTTTTACCTCGCTGATGAAGCGATAATCTCCGTAGTCAGGAAACTGCTAGCCAAATGTTCCCCCTCCCCCTTCACATCGTAGAGGCCATCAAGACTTGGGTCAGGCGACAGATGCTAATCCATCTTGCCACCAGGATCGGTCAGCCAGTCATCTGAGCCTGACAACGAGGAGAAACCCCCCAAATGGATATCATATAAATACCCTGGTATTTCGAATATTAGCAGATTGAGTTAAAGAACCCGTCGACTTCGGTTCAGATCGTGAGTCTGTTTCCCCAAGTTCTTGGTATTTACTTATACCATTGAGTTTTCATCTCACCAGGCAGATCCATCTCTTTTGTGAAAGCTTACTTTGTTCAGAGCAAGCCTCAAATCGTTTCATCCCCGAAGGATTAGCAGGGATTCCTCTCGTCTCACCTGCCCCCCCCCCATCCCATCCTCTCAAGGATCTCCAGTTTTCCGTGTGAGATTTCGCGCCAAGCTGCTTTAGAGTCTCGATTTTTGGAGCTTCCGCTTATCTGGAGCAAAGGTGCCATCGTCCCTCTTTAAGGAAGATCATGAACTCGTCTTCTGGTTCACCCTCTTCCTCCTTATCACCATCAGGATATTCGGCCGGGAATCAAGACCATTTTCCCTTTCCATTCTCCCGCGCCGACTCGCTAAACGATTCCCCTTCGAGGTGACCCCTAAAGGTAAAATGACCCTTGGTTGTATCTGCTGTTAATTGACCCACTTTCCTACATATAAATTTCCCTCTGTATAACTGGTTTAAAGTATCACATTTAAAGCTGATTAACAAGTAAATAACGTTACCCGATTGCCAAATAATCTATATTCTATCAGAATTGTCCTTATTTACATTATCTATATTTCCCGTATGTATATTTATGTTATTTAAATTATATTTTTCGTTTTCACTTTTTAAAAATATATCCTTGAACTGCAACTTGGTAAACTGATTAAACGCTATCGGACCCTGTAGTAAAATCGGACTCTTATACCTTGTAATCAATGGATTACTCTTAGGAAGTGAACATACTTGTACGTAGCGAAGGACGCATACGTATATTAGAGGATATATGTATATATATACTTATTTTCGTGGTTTTTATCTCTTTCCTCTTAACCAATAGATAATGTAGAGGAGTTAAACCATAACGCCACCCAGAGGGCCAAGCGGACATATATATTTAAATCTCTCTTTGGAGAGAGCGAGAGGAAAGAACAAGAAATTGAGGTGCGTGGAACGGTAGGCGGTTGATTACCAGTCAAACTGCCGAAGGGCTCTGATGTCCCCACCCAGTGGGTAGTCGACTCAAGCTGCCCGTTCCAAGGAAGCCGCAAAAGGCCATTAAGTATCTCTAATAAGAAACTGGCCCCAGGGAAATTGAGGAAAAAATCCATCGAGCTGACGGTTTGAAAAACTCGCTAGGTAAAACTCCCAGTTAATCACCGAACTCAAAAGATCCGATTACCTTCGAGGTCAGGAGGCCCGCGGTTGGAGCGCCAAAGAGCGGCGTAAGAACAAAAGACCACCAAGGAGAAATAGTGGGACGTTTGTCGGTGCCTCTCCTTGAGAAGCAGACTTGGTCTCCGCGGTCTCACCACCTCCTTCCCTCTAGCGCTCTCCTCAGTGGCATTACCCCGTCCCCCTTAGTTGGGGCGGTCGCCAGGCTATAATTAAGCACCGTAAGGAAGGAAAAAAGATTATAATTCTTTTAGACACGATAGAGGACTAGATTTTTGTGATTCTCGCACAGTTCTGGACTCAAATTCTACGATTTAGAAGTTCGTCTCGTCATCGTATCGGTTTCATTCCGATTTATCCCTCGCAAACTTATCAAGAGGTCTGGCTGGATCAAAATTCCGAAGTGCCAAACAGGAATTTCGGGAGCAAGATTAAAGAAGTTATCAGCTCCCCCTCGAGGGTCTCTCAAGTCGACATTTCATTAATTTTAAAAGAAGAAGAATTGATTCCCAATTTTGTTCCCTTTAATTAATTTCGGGATCACCCCATATACCACAACCAAGTTTGTTAACTCTGCAAAGTATACGAAGGTACAGGAAGAACTCGAGAGGTACAAAGAAGAATACTCTTTGAGACAGAGCGCACAACTCCTCTCTACAACGAATGACTTGCCGTTCCTCGAAATAAAGTAATCACAGCAAGTGCTCATTAGCTGAGAAGTCTAATATCCTCGTTTAAACTGATTACTGGATCGATAAAATCATAAAAAGCGATCGACATCGGTTATACTGTCACCGTGACAACCCCCTCATTCCCCCCTTCAATGTTATAACAGGACACCAGAATTTCCCCTCTATCGTGAAGTCATGCGTCTGCAGAAGATTCGTGGAAAAATCCAGTATAGCGACATTCATCAACCCCTGTTCCTATCAAGGTCATGTAAGTCCGAATGGCTATATATATTTGTTTTGGTTAATTAGGATTTTTAAAACTGTCTCAAGCTAACTAAAGGAAAAATAGTATTTCGTGACTTCTGTAATATTTTCGTTATATTCGGGAGAGTAACTGGTGGTATAACTCTATAACTTAGAGGCCTCCAGAAATTAGCTATCTGACAATTTGTTTGTTTACGTGAAGCCTACTGAGTTTTGATCCGAGCTCTCGTCAGGGGTAGGCCTATATTCAAATCGTGTGATCGATGATCATGTTAAACTGAGAGAATTTCGTGCAAATATAAATATTTGATTTAATTGATAAATTAAACGATATATTTTTGGTTGATACTTGGTGTTTTACCAGATCCTTACTTGTTGAAAGGCTCTTTCCTTAAAACTGATTAAACGCTGTGGTACTCTCATAATTCACTCTGTGGCCTACGCCAGTCGAAAACTCTCGTCGCGTAAACAAAACTAGGCGACTATTGAATTGGAGGACCTCGCTATAGTTTGAGGGGTCCCAAAATTTAAGATGTATTTGTTAGGTAAAGAATCCATTATAGAGACTGACCACAAACCTATTTCTTATTTAAAATATAAAACTATAAAACTCATAATGGTAGGTTAATGCGATGGAGCCTGATCCTAATGGAATATCAGTATCAAATATTTTATATAAAAGGGACACTCAATAATATGGCTGATTCCATCAGCCGAAACCCTATATAGTGAAATTTCAGTCACCTAATAAGAAAGACTCCCCTTTGTATATATAATTTCTGTCATTCATATGTGTGCGTTTATGCCTTTGTGTATATCACTGTCAATTATTAATTTCTCTTTGCCTTCAATGGTGTATTCCATTGATGTATGATTATTAATTTTGTCGTTTAATGATTATTTTATTGTTTTTTTTATATTTCTCTCGCTAAAATCAATCAGTTAGGCCACTTATCAGTGTCTATTACGAGAGATACGCACTCCTACCCCCATCGGAGGGGAAGCGTTGTGGAGGTTAGCTTAAGAGAAGTCAAAGATGCAAACATTCCCAAACATAGTCTGGCCATATTGCCTTAGTTCATGGCCTGCAGACGGTCTAATCAGTTCGAAATTCTGTCACCCCCACTCCCCTCCCTTTTTCTCGGTTTTCCTTCCCCAGTGGAAATATCACTTCCTTCACCTTCCTAGCCGTTGTGAGACGCCCGTGAATTGGAGCTGTTTACCAGGCTATATTCCAAGTCTCGCATGGGACGCCAGGTGCCCTACGCCTGTCTCCCTAACCCCGTTCCTCGCAGAAAGCCGCCGTATTTATGCGAGCAACTCCATTGATTGTCAGCGAGAGTTTCATCCGACGTCCGTTCATCAGAGATCGTGCCGTGTCGACGCATGTGATCCCTTGAGCTGATCTTACCTTCGTAATCTCTCTAGTCAGAGACGGATTACTCTCCTTCGTTATTCCCAATTCGGAGAGCTAACTGGGATCAACGCCCCACAACTTTACTCCGCTCTACAAGGTCCGTGTACCTTAACTTCAACCGTAAGACAAGAGCAAGGAAGTCCGAGAAGTCCTTCCGTTCTGAGTCCCATCTGGTCGCCAAGTTTTCCTCATTTGGAGGACAACTTGGGACCTGCTCTACGCTCATCTTCCGCTCTACCAAAACCCCTGAGGCCTCGACCGGTAACGGCATCGAATTCGCCGCCGCAGGGGTAAGACTGAGGTCTTAGTCCCGTGGTTTTTACTCCATTTTATCCAGTCTCCGAAAACCCCGTAATTACCCGCATTTAATTAATAGTATCTCAGCCGCATTTAATAACGGTCTTCGAAGTGATTGTTACAATTCTCAGGCTATTCCCATTTATTCTTTGCCAGCCTATATTAATCACTGGTTACTTATTCATTATTATATTAGTTTGCTTAGTTTTCGTGACCAATATTAAGTATATTATTTACTTGTATATTAAAGGTTATTTTTCTAATAGGTTTTTCTTTCAATAACTCCTGAGCTGAAACGGCAATCTCGATTTCCTCCTTTTATTGGCGAAGCTTAGATTAACGCACTCGAATATAAATTGGGCACAAGCCCTTAGCCGGGACTTGCCGGCGTTGGTAAATATCGGTGGGTCCGACTCTGTATAGAGCGTGACACCACCGTGTCATTCCTCGATAGTGTATATCAAAGGTCATTTAATGCCTCAAGGTGTTCCTGTTCCGAAACCAGTTCAAGACAACGACACAAAGAGAGTGGAATGTGACCTGCATGGCGCTATTCATTGCCCTGGCATATTCCGCTTTTGGCACGAAGCTCCTCTCTCATCCCACGCCCCAGACAATGAAATCATGATGCTGACTGAACTCCAGAAGTACACGAACCAGATAAACGTCACGGCAAGCGCGAGCAATGCCCGTCAACGCCTATCTCCTATTTGGCGGAGGACTTGGTTGGCCTTTCTTTATTTGACGACTGGTTTTCATACAATATGAACGCCGACTGCGTGACTCGAATGAAGATGGATAATCCGACCGAATATCACCCACGCGGGGAAAAAATCGGGGACACAAAGGATATCCGCCTTGATGCCTTCTTCACCAAAGGGTCTCATCGTGTTTTCGACGGCATGAAGAAGACGAGGCCCAGGAAGCGAAGCAGGGCTTCCTCCAAATGGCTTGGAAAGGAGAGAAGCTGCATGTAGACTTTCAGGACAGAGCCAAGTGCCTGAGTGTGTTGAACGGATCAGCTGAACGACGAGTGTCCCTGGCAAAAACTTACAAAGGGACGCTGACGAAGGATGAGGATCAGGATCAATTCATCTTCCGTTTCATTTACGAACACTGAATGGCCACCCCGACAGCCTCAAAGACCAGCCTGAAGAAGAAAAAGGGAAAAATGGAGCGACCCCAAATGATGAGAGATAGTGAGGAAATTTTACGTGTAATTCCTTTGCGTGAGGTATAATAAAATTAACCTCGTGGATAGTGGATAGAAAGAAATATCATTTTCAGTTTTGGGGTCACTAATATATATATATATATATATATATATATATTTATGCAAATGCAAGAAAACCCACAGGAAAAATTAATACGAGGAATCCAAGTACTTTCGAAATTTAGCTCTAGTTTTTTATCAAGGAATAACAGAAGTATTGAAAATTGTAATATTTATAAGGATGATAGAGAGGAGAGGGAATGCCCACATAAAAAGCAAAAAAGTAATCAAATAAATGATTTAATATGAAATGGAAACCTTAGGAGGAGCGAAGATAAATACAAAATAAGATCATTAAACCAGGTATTTTGTATTTTCTTCGCTCCTCCTAAGGTTTCCATTTCATATTAATTCATTTATTTGATTACTTTTTTGCTTTTTATGTGGGCATTCTCTCTCCTCTCTATCATCCTTATAAATATTACAATTTTCAATACTTCTGTTATTCCTTGATAAAAAACTAGAGCTAAATTTCGAAAGTACTTGGATTCCTCGTATTAATTTTTCCTGTGGGTTTTCTTACATTTATTGCTTACTCACGCTATACTTTGTGAGTTTTCCTCACACACACACACACACATATATATATATATATATATATATATATATATATATATATATATATATATATATATATATATATATATATAATGTCGCAAGTTCTGTTCATATGTCACACTTTTTGATTTCTTAAACCACCACTTGGTTGTTAGATATAATATGTGTTTTTTTAGCCCCTTTGCCAGTTTCTTAGATCCATGAATGATTCTTAGACAGCAACTGGGTTTCTGGGTTTCTGGGTTTCTGGGAGAGGAGGCGTAGTTCGGGATATGTGGAGGAGGTGGAGGGTGGGATATGGGCGAGGCGGGAAAGGGGGAAATGGAGGAGAGAGGGAGTGGCCTAAAGTTGCTTTTGAGCAGGAGAGGAAGTGTTTATTCCTTGAATTCCTCTTATTCCAACTGATCACTCATTTAACTTTTAACGGTTGCAGTTTCAATCAAAGCCAAGCTTTGCTATGACTATCTAGTAATCGTATGGTCAAACTCTAAAAGGAAACTTTTGTTTAGTTAGATTAAATTTCTTAATATGAATGATATAGTTATTTCAAAACTTTTAGCCAAGACACTTGATTGTTTATATGGGTGACCGTATGAATGTAACTCATCTGGTTGTTTGTTTTATCAGCAGTTGTCTCGCCTGTACAAAAATAGTAAAAATAACGTAAAATCGACACCAGGTATCTCAAACACTAGTAAACATAGCGAAGATTTGTTATACATAGAATGTCAGTTCATAGCAAGAGTAGCGGTTTCTAACCTGATTGGCAGTTTTTGTCAAGAAGAGAAGTTTATAGCAAGGACGTTAGTTTGCAGCAAGGATGGAGGCTTATATCAAAAGTGGCAGTTTATAACAATAATGTCAGTTTAAAGTAAGATTGAGAGTTTATGGCACGAGTAGCAGTTTATAGTACGAGTGGCAGTTTATAGAAAGTAGGAAGTATAAGCAAACTGGCACTTAATAGAAAAAATGACAGATTATATCAAGAGTAGCAGTTAATATCAAGTGACAGTTTATTAGGCAACTCGTGATTTGTATTGTGCTTTAACCCTGTTAATGTAGATGACCAATCAAGACATTATTTAATTAATGCAGAGAAATTAAAGTAGTAATTGCGCTATCATTTCCTCGCGTTGTAAACGAGATCCCACCACAGGGGGGATGCATCGTAGAACCATTCCTTGTTCCGCATCACGGGTATGTGGTTATGAGCGACACCATAGGAGAAAGTAGTAGTCAAATGACAGGGTTCGGCTGAGCATCAGCGTTTTCGCCAATTGACAACCAGCAAAGCTTTGTGTCCGTGCTCGCTTGGGTCGAACCCCTGCCGTTAGAATTACAACGAGGTGCCCACTTTGCGAGGAAGAACTTCTCACTAAGTGAAGATGTACCTGCGATCAAATCCACCTGAGTAATCCGAGGAGGGAAAAAATGAAATGAGGATCAGCCACAATAATATCTGTACAATAAATTTCACTGTCAAGATAAAGACATAGATCTCATGTGCATTTTTTATGAAGTTGAGTGTGATGAATTAGGATTTAATTAAACAATTTCCGATCATGTAATATTGTGCCGATTTAATAATTCTGCAATTGATGCCGATTTTCACGATACCGTGAATGTATTTCGCTCCTAATGTCAGAGTAAATGTTTTTTGTAATTAATGTATGAATATATAATGAATCAGTAAGTTTGTTAGCATTATATAACGTATAAACCTACATTTTAGTATTCACTTCTTCGTTTGTAAGACGCTTCAGGTGCGTCACGCTTCAGATTTCAGCAGATCTGCCAGCATAATAGGACTCCATTTTTCCTTCTACCTGTTTTCCATTGACTCTGAATTTTGATGGAAGCTCTCTTTATGTTCATCATTCACCTCTCATGAACTAGATCATTGAGTTCCAGTTGTAACAACAAGGAGTAACAACAAGGAAAGAAGGTACCCTAGAAGACCTTACGGTCCATTCAAAGAGGGTACCATTGGACTTGCAATCGAGCGGGCACAAGGCTGCTCAATTGTTTTGCGTCCCTAAACGGCCACTTTTCAAGACCTTGTCTAGTCTTGACTTGAACTGGTCAACAGATTCACCTTTGACAACTTCCACTGGAAGTGCGTTCCACTTACCGCAGATACTGTAGGTGAAAAAATTTCCACACAGATTGCGGTTGTAACGCTTCAGTTCAAGTTTGAAGCCGTGATTGCGCGTTCTGTTCTCACTCAGTGTGAAAATATCCCGGTATTCAACATTGTCAAACCCTCGAAGTATTTTGAAAACTTCGATGAGCTGACCACGCAGTCTACGGGTTTCCAGCGAAAACAGATCTAATTCCCTTAGTCTATCCTCATAACTTTTATGTCGGATAGAGGGAATCAGTTTGGTTGCCCTGGCTTGTACGCGTTCCAATCTCGCGATGTCCTTTCGCAATGAAGGACTCCAAAATTGTACGGCATACTCCAGGTGCGGTCGGACAAGTGAGTTGTACAGGCACAGTACAATCTCCTGGTTCCGATAACCAAACTGGCGCTTAATATAGCCTAGCATCCTTTGGGCCTTTTTCTCCGCCTCAATACACTGTTTCGAGAACTTGAGGTCACTAGTGATTGTTACACCCAAGTCCTTCTCAGTGTCGGTGGATTCCATAGCAGTGCCCTTAAGGATATACTGTGTGTTGAGGTGTGGTTTCTTGACAGATTCAAGGCGTAACACATATTGTGTATCTTGTGATTTTGAGTCGTCTGAGTTTCTCGTGTTATCGCTTGGTAGTTCTGAGGGCGGCTGTAGCACAGGAATAGCACCTGAATGTCGAACTGGGCGAATAGCAGACTCATGATCTAGATACATGATAGAATTCTTGCCCTTTCTTCTGCGAGCTGCAGCAGAATAAAATAAAATCAGACTAAAATTGGATATTCCTGGCTGTTATCACTTGCCTAACTAGTGGAAGTATAACATATTATGTATTTTGATATTTTTAATTGACACATCTCTAAAATATCGAATACACATTGAATACCCACCTTTAATATCTGATAAGCAGAATTAGGCATCTGTTGAATGGTCCATTGACTCCCTCCAGACCATCGTTACGCCCAACTTGAGGGCCATGCCCTTTGCTTTTACCCAGGCAGAATGACAACTTTTACACCCGTCACAACATATGTGAGGTGCCTAGCTTTTCTCCTGGTCACCCACTTTACATCCAAAGTACAGCTCCCAAAGTTTCTTCGCATTTTTATCAACTGACTCTTATATTGTCTTAATGTAACTGATCTACAAATATAACAAAAAATATCTAGGGAATTTTTGCATTCCCTAGGCATTTAGCTCTGTCTGCTGTAAAGAAAAAAATATAGTATGTGAAAAATAATATTAATAATAGCAACAAACATTAAATAAAAAGTAAAAATCAGAATCATTTTTAGTATCAAGCGTTACGTAAGAGTTTCCACGGATTTGGACCCCTATAACTTAAAGAATATTGAGTATACTTTGATAACTTTCGTAGGTTATGTTGAAAAATACCTTAGAAACACCCCATTAAAATTATATCAAAATCTGTTAATAACTTTTAGAATTGTCAGTTTCTGCCCAATCCTGTTTGTAATCAATCCTAATGGAGCCATTAGTGTTTTTAACATAAGTAAGATGGTAATTTACCGGAAACAAGAGGGTCACAGAAAGAGACGAATGTTATATTCGTGATTTACGCCAAAAGAAACCCTAAAAAAAGTTATTCTATGTTCCGTTTTTTCTCATTGTTATAGTGTAATTGTCAAATGATGCTAGCCTAAGATTAAGGTTAGGTTAAGGTTAAGTTATGTTAAGGCTAAGATAGGTTAAGGTGAGGGTAGGTTAAGTTTAAGGTTTCGTCAGATCACGGAAATGTTATCTTCCGGTTAAGGTTAATGTGAGACTAGTTTAACGCTAAAGTTAGGTTAAGTTAAGGTTAGTTTGGGTCACTATTAGGCTAGGCTAAGGTTAGGATAGGTTAGTTTGAGGATAGGTTAAGTTCAGTTTTAGTTAAAGTTAAGTTCGGTTTGGTTAATTATTACTTATGCCAGAGAAGGAAACAATAAAGGTAATTACTCACTCCATTTTGTAATACGACGGGAGACTGGCTTAAGAAGAGGATTTTATCACTCGGCTTTAAACATGTATTTGTTTCGCAGGGACAAAGGTGACCGTGTCCTTATGACAGCAATTATAATTATGTGTTTTCCTATATAAGGAAATAGCGAGGCTGAGACCACTTTACAATCTCTACACATTTAATTCATTACATCCACCATTCAAATTTAAATGATAAAACGAAAATAATTCGTTTTCAAAAGGAAGACTAACACAATTTTGAAATTACAATAGGCCTTGCCGTATTCACGCAGAATAAAACACATTCTCCTTCACACATACACATAAAAAAATGTTTGCTTTGACCTGGTCCTTCGTATCAGCGCGAAAACATTGATGCTCAAGGAGAACCAACAGTCATCGAAAAATCGTCTAATCTCCCTCAGACAATCCCTTGACACTTGTTTTATGGCTCTAACTTCGCGACTGAGCATCTGGGACAGACCATACGCTCGGAAATGAGGGGTATGGGAAATCACAATGATTCACTTTCTTCCCCAATCTCTATTGGAAGGTTCAAGATTGGAGTAAGTTTTGCTCGTTTCTGAAGATGTGGAGACTAGCTAGGATGTTAACTAAGTATTTTCTTTCAGTATTTCCACTCTAGGATTATATAATTATATCTGAGTGGAATTTGAACTTCAGGGGTAATGAGGAGGAGAAATTAAAAGATATTTTAATTACTGGGTTGATTGTCTCAAAAGAAATAGATAGAATTAAATCTACAAGGGTGGTTCTTAAGTCTTGTCACCTTACCGAAAAGTAATAAGAACAATAAAATAATATCAAACAAGACTTTCGGATCAGCTGGTATTAAGGCACCTGGCCTTGACGACATTTTCACGAGGATTTTGTATTAATGTAAAGATAATATATAAAGTTAGCTTCTAGCAGGCCTATATAGAAAATCGTTATCGACTGATATTGTACCAACGGAACGAAAGAAAGATATTGGGGTACCTATATTTTAGAAAAGGAATAAAATGATTTTGTCTAATTACCTACAACTTAGTTTGACATCAGTGAAAGGGAGGGGAAGGAATGATGGAATCTAAAAGAGTTAAATCTAATAGGAATTTGTAGATGAACATAATTTGATTAAGGAATCTCAAATGGCTTTAGTAGGGGCAAATTGTGTTTGACTAATTTACTTTTTTATAGGAATATGTATGATGCTACTGATACAGATGAAAATTACGATATTGTTTATTTGAAATGGGGCCACACTTACCACTTTTGAATAAAATTAAAGCGCATGAGAGAGATGGAAATAATTTCAGATGGATTCATTCGACGTTTAATAATAGACAGCAACGACTCGGTATAGATGGAATTAAATCTATGTGTGGGGAATGTTGCCAGTGGGTCCATCAAATGTCGGTGTTGGGGCAGTTGTTGTTATTGATTTGCATTAATGATCCCTTCATAGGTATGAGTAGCAAGCCTAGTAACTTTGCAGATGATACTAAGGTACGAGTATACAATAAGGGTTGAGTGAGATCAATATAACAAACAATTCCAATGGACAAATGCATTTTTACAAAACTAGACTGGTGTTCATGCTAAATTTATGCGTAATTCACTGAATAATTATTAATTAAATTGGAGAGTTGTAGGAAGGCCAGAATGCGTAAGATACTTATGTAGATGTCTTTATAGGTTCTAACTTCCAGCCTATAAAGCAGTGCTCGTTATAGAACTAATAGGGTATTAGGTAGGGTTCATTTGGAGGAGCGTGAAAAATAGAAATTTTGATATCATTATGAAGTTCTTCCTGGCAGAATTTCGTCCTCATCTTGACTATCCTTGCTATGCCGTGCAATTTTTGTCACCATATAATATGATTGTTATTGCTTTGCTTGAGTCTATGCAAAGAAAGATGACTAAGATGATTCAATGAGTTGAGTTTACCTTAGGGTGAAAGGCTTAGAGGACAATTTTAATACGTTAGAAAGGATAAGAGTTCTTGGGGACTTGATTAAAGTCTTCAAGTGGATAAAAGGTTATAATTGGGGAGACATAAGTAAGGTTCTTATTTTTAGCAAACACGATAAGACACCTAACAATGGGTTTAAATTGGCATGTTTAGGTTTAGGAAATAGATTGGTAGAAATTGGTTAACAAATCGACTAGAGATGAAATTAAATATGCTATGCTATACTAGGCTAGACAGTGATATAGTATGCTATGATATGGTAGGCTAAAGTATAATGAGCTAGGGAGTGCTATGCTCTACTATGATGGGCTATATTAGGTTATGCTAGATAATGCTATGTTAGGCTACTATAGGCGAGCTATGCAAGGTTATTCTAGTCTTGGGTATGGTATGCTATAATAGTCTAGGATATACTAGGCAAGGCTATAATTTGATAAGCATAGCTATGTTATGTTAGTTATGGTTATGCTAGGGTAGGCTATACCAAGCTAGCCTTAAGTATGCTACGCTAGGCTATCATATGCAAGGATATATTGGCTAGGCTATAGTGTTCCATTAGAGCTTGGCTATACTAGGCTAAGGTACTATAAGCGATGCTAGGCTAGGCTCTGTCATGCAATGCTAAGCTATACCTATATAGTCTACGCTAGGCTACACTAGGCAAGGTTAGACTTGGCTAGGCTAAACTCAGCTATGCTATACTATATGTAATATGCTAGGTTACACTATGGTCTACTAAACTAGGCTAGGCTATACTAAGCTAAGGTAGGATTAAGTAGGCTTTACTATGTTAAGTTATACTAGGCTAGCTATATTATACTAAGCTAGGCTAGGCTAGGTTAGGCCCGGCACAGCTAGGCTATTCTAATTTAGGTTAGGCTCTCCTATGTTTGGCTAGGCTTGGCTATACTAGACTAAAACAGGGTAAGTTATACTATGCTATGATATGTTATTCTATACTAGGCAAGTTTAGGCTAGGCTATTCTAGGCTATGCTATGCTAGACAATACTTTGCTACACTATGCTATAGTATTCTGTGGTATGCTATGCTTTGCTATACTATGCTATAATATACACGACTATGTTATGTTATACTATGTTGTGCTATATTATGCAATGCTGTGCTATGCTATACTATAATATGCAATAATATACTATAATTTACTATGCTATACTATGGAATACTGTTCTATTATTGTGTGTGAATCTTTTCACCTTTTAATTACATAAATAAGGGGTGCTCAAAATTTGCAGTCCTACTCATAATTTCTTGTACTTGATGTGCTACTTAAAAGATTTGTCTTATTTTTGTCATCTTAGGGAATTTAATGACTATTATTTTATTAATATTTATATCTATTTCACTGTTTGAAACATATTCATCAGTGTGCTGAAGATTATGTGGCCTTCAGTACTACCATCCTACTTGTGGTATTTGAACTACAATTCCTTTTAAAATTACGATAAGACTGGCGACCTTCACACATTTGAACACCTAAATTGAAAATAGCAGAGTTGTTGCCATCTTAATTACAAACTCTTATTGTCGTTCTGAAATGTGGATGTGAGAAAATACCCAACAGTAAATCTTGCAAAGGATATTTATCCTAAATTGCCTGAAAAGTAGGAAAGAGGGAAGAGTTCTTTTCTACCCCCCGTTGTAAATTCAAGTCACAAACTTAAAACAGATCCAAAAGACATGGGAGCAGGCTAAAAACATATCCCTTGGGAAAGGAGAACTACAGGCCTAAGAAACCTTTATTACAAAAACTAGGGAACCTGCTGATATCCTCAGGCGCGAGTGTATAATTGTTTTTGTTGTAAATTTGGCAGGTCTAGTTGCAAAAGCGAAACTCAAATTAATTTAAATCCCCTATCTAGATGAAGATATGTGTAAAGGAACTTTCATTCATTTAAGGTCAGAGACAAATGATTACTTTTTTGGATCACATCAGGTTTGCTTTCGAGATTAACCTTAGGCTTATAGAGAAAGCAAGAAGAAGATGAAGGAAGAAGAGTGGCCTACTATAAGTAGGCAAATGTTTTAATACTATTAAGTGAAATAATTTTCTCTCCTGAAGAAAATGAAGAACAAATAGCTAATGCTAAATATAGAAAGGTTAAATTCCATTAAAAAGCAACCCGGGATTTTTTTGGGGGGATGCAATAACACTCCTAACTATTCGGCTGATTCTAACGAAATATGAAAATCTTATATTGTTTTACATGTTCTTTGAAATAATATAATTGCCACAGTCCTCCCAAAGTTAGCCCGGGAATTATTTTGTTTTGGCAATAACATCATAACTATTGGGCTGATTCTAACGAAATATGAAACATTTAAGGTGTTTGCATTCTCTTAATGATAAAATTGCCAAGATCCTCGTAAGGTTACACCGGAAATTATTGAAAGTTTTGAAGGTCGTAAGGGCATGATTCAGAACAAGTGAGGACACACGACTTTTTGGTCAGCAGACCTTGTTTTTTAGATATTCCTATCTACTGTAAGTATGTAAATAGTGATTATATTTTCATAATATATGGAGAGCCACCTAAATATTATGTTTTCTTCGCACCTTCTTTTCCTTATTATTCCTATACATATTTATATCACTATATATTTATTCCTTTGCAGTAGTTTGCCTGAAACGGAACCCATTTATTTGGGTGTAAATTAAGTTTTTTAAAGACTTAAAAAAATCTTTCAGAATAATTATGGAATTCTAGAAGATCTCTACGAAAATTTATTGACATGTCTGAGATATCTAAAAATAACTATTGAGATCTCTAAGAACAATTATTCACATCTCTTAGATCTCTAAGAATAATTGTTGAGATCCCTGAGATCTCTAATAATAATAAATGACAATTCTGAGATCTCAAAATATTTATTGACACCTCTGAGATCTCTGATATCCAAAGGAATCATTTTTGAGATCTCTGAGAACCTCGAAGAATAATTAGTGGCAGACAAGTGGACCTAAATGCAAAAACTGTATGTGGATTTACTCTACTCTTTTAGACTCTAAACTCATTCCTTTAAAGGTTTTGATGCAAATTAAACGTTTGCATTAAATTCAAAAGAGTCTGGAGTAATTTTTCTACTTCTTTTCCCAATTTTCCTTGGGTACTTGGTAATATTTCTATGCAAAACTTTTCTTTTGTTAATTTTTTGACCAGTAATTCTTATCTTCTGTCGTTCTATGTACCATTTTCACTCTTTTTCCTAAGGTTATTTTCTCATTTTGGCATTATTTGGCCTCTGTTCCTTCGTTAGTTTCGGCTTTTAATCATTAGATGAAAAGATAATTAAACTTTATTTTTAAGATCCCGGTGCTTCACATCCTTAATTATTGTCATAATAGTAATTTCAATCAATTTAACAGAATATCTTCTCCAATGTCTCATTTTTAAATTGAAGAATGGTCATATGTTCATTATTAACAGACATACCTTAAGTATATACGTATTTGAGGTAATGGTGTTCTTGTGACACTGAGAGAAGCGAACTGTCTTGAGTTATTTAAAATTACAAAATCTTTGGTAGTTCTAATTTTGTTAATACGTTATTCCACTTCTTGCAGAAAATAAACATTAATTTCATATATAAAGCACATCATTATTTTCCTTCTTTTCGAATCTAACGAAATCCAACTCTCGCGTGATGGCCAACGATATTGATACTCGTATCTTAATTCATCTTTCTCATTCTTCACTGTATTAAGAACAACAGAAAATAAGGATCAAACATTTACTATTTCAAAAAGTGACCTAAAAGCAATTCTTAACGAATGTGATCCAATGCTTTCCATCTATCACCCCAAATTATGCTAAACTTTCTATCAGTTGATTACTTCCTTATTTCCCAACCTCAAGCCAACTCCAAAACATAATGTGCTCACAATATCCGAGAGATCTGCCATAAATATAATATTTCACTGACAATTCATAATCTCCCAGTTCTACTTTGCAGGCCACGACTTTAAAAACAAGGAAGAGCCAAGCCAATCCAATTTCCGGCCAGAAAAGACGTAAATTTTCAGAAAACATAAAATTGGATATCACTTATGTCAAAACAAGCCCAAATAAGGCGCTTGAAGGACGTGGGGATGGGTCCCACAAGACAAGTTGGATTTATAAGTGTAGCAATTTGAGATCGAGAGAATTTGACTCGAAACATGCAAAATAGAATTTGAAGAGTTGAAAAATATGTCTTCAAACCCAATATTTTGGTTCCAGATATTTTTACTTCCATCTCTGCCCTTAAGAGGATTGTGTTAATACCTCGAGTGTCGATGTTTTTGTACGCACACGTTCGTGAAGGGCCATAACACATTATTAAATTTGTATATTTAGAGTAATGAAATTTGCTATTTCGGTTATTTTCATGTTAAACTATTTATCCCAACTTTTTATATTTATGTCAGTTTCCTTCAAATTTCTCATTTCATTCTTTAGCCACTAAGTAAAAGTTCATTTTTCCCCAACATCATTTCAATTCTCTCTTCACTTAAAGAAAGTAAAAATTTCATTCTCCATAAAAATACCCCATTCTCCCAAACATATTAATGTTAATTATAAAAGCTAATTAATTTCCAACCATTTCATTTTCTCCAGTTTACTTATCTTAGTTAGCATCATTTTGTAGTTCCTTATTAGCTTTTATAAGATGTGCATAGATGCTTATATTTGATCAGAAGCAATATGATCGAACTCGCCACGCAGCCAATTTAAGTTACATCTGCAAGGCTGTAAAGAGACATAGACAACTCTGTCAATTTGGCCAACTAAAAGTTCTATTACAATTTCTTATTCGAAAACGATGAATTGGAGTGATAATTGAACAATCGATGACACATCTTTCCCTTAAGATAGGTTAGGAGCCACCAGCCCAATTATATAAGATCGTTATTTAGCCTCTCAAATATTTATTTAGGAGACAACATTCAATTATAAAGGAAAGGAAAGCTAACAATGTATCTGAATTAATAGTGGTTTTCACTAATCACACAAGGCATTGCGAAATGGGACTTATGAAGTTTTGCTCCGGTTATACTTTTGCGGGACTTTCCTTCCGCATTTGTTTTCCCTCTTTCTGCATCAGGAAATCAGTTTAAAAATCATATAAAATGGGTAAATTGTAATTAACTATTGAGAAATAAAGGCTTCAAAACATTTTATATGGGTGGGTCGTAAATCACTACAAAATTAGTTTACATAGTTATACAAAATAACACAAGAAGATTGAAATATTTTGCATTTCGTCAATCATTTAGCTCTGTTGAAGAACATCTTTTTATATTCGGATATATTTTTACTTTAGCTTTCATTTTTTTTAAATAACTTCTTATTTAGATACTAACGATTGGAATTTAACTTCACCTGACTTTATTCCTATGATATATTGGTGAAATTTAATTCCTGACAGCACAAAAATTTCCAAACTGTAAAGAAATGTAATATCAGACTAAGAAATTTATTATTAATGAAAAAAATTATTAGCAAAGAAAGAAATTTACCAATGACACTAAGAATTTAAGAGACATTGAAAGAATTGATTCAAAAGAATTTATGTTCTTAATGATTAAATATATATCACCTAACAACGACTTAACTTTATACTCCGAAAAAATGACACCATTTGAAAAATTGAATTCGCTTTCGAACAATCAATACCCACAAACGAATATTAATATTAATATTTACTTGGGAAATTTGATCTCTTCGCATGAGAAATTAATACACACTAATCAAATTTAATAATTGCTAGAAAAATTCATACACTTCAACGTATATGGTATCTACCGATGAAATTTATTACCCACAATTTAAATGCAATACCCAAATATTAGAATACACTAATGTTTTTAGGCTTTTCGCCCTTTACTAGTAGAAAAGAGTAATTTAATTTAATGTTTAACACTAATCTAAAGGGGCGCGATAAAATATCTAATCGGCAATTGGTGTGTTTATGTCTAGCCTATTTGTTTATTTTTGTCCTTGAGAGAGAATTTAATAGGTCCAGTTGCCAACCGGTTTAGTCTCAGTTAGCTGAGGAGGAGGATATAAATGTGTTTACTGTTTTTCTGACATAGTTAGTCGTTAAATTTAAAATATCTGCTTATTTTGGGATAATTCCTGTGCGTTTTTTATATCCTTACGTGTTGTAGAGGCTCTTCCTTAAAAACAAAAAAAATGTAGCATTCTTCGACAAAAGTATACTTCAAGAAAAAAGTATATTACGACAAAAGGTATCATTCGAGAGTGAGAATAGAAGTGTTGAAGTTAGCGAAAGTGACAATTCGTGGAAATCACGTAGCTGGAGTAGAGTTGTTTGGGCTCTCGTGAGTAAAAGCGGGCTTTACTTTCCTCAATGGAAACCAAAAAAAGAACAAACAACTGGGAATAAATTACCTAAACGTAAAAAAAGTACGAAAAGTATTTAAGTCAAAGTTGTATTAAGCCTATTGTGGTTAAACAGTTTTCTGGAATTTCTAGAATTATCTCGAGGGGGGGGGGGGAAATTTGCATTCTGTAATATTTAGTGGTAAACAATTTTCTGAGGACGGCTTAAATGTATACAAACAAACACGAAAAATTTATATCAACTATTTAGTGATATATAAATTATCAAAAGTAATTCTATAGCTTAACAATGCCTCCAAAAGTCATCATTGATGTCTTGTTCTAAACAATCAATAGAGTAGGTTATGTGGGGGTTTAATTATTTACATTTTTTATGTTAGGTTATTTTTATTATTTTCTATTTTTCCCTCCGCAAAGGAACAAAACAAAAACCTATTCTTATGACACGGCGTGGCATAGCTTATATTCTAAAATTTCTGCTCTATGTGATAGTTGTGAAATAACTGTTCTTGTGATCTCCGTAAAGATTATAGTCGTTTTGAAGCTATAAATGATTTTTTTCAAAAGCACGGCTTAATCTGTATAGAAAATTTTGTAAACGATGCGGGAGTAACACTCGATTAGATTTAACGAGAAGAATATTGAGATGACAGCTAAATTTGAGGATTCGACGGAAAAAGGAAAGAAAATGTAACCCATTGTAATCATTTATAAAAACCACTTAGAACTAAACGTGCTACTCGTAAAATAACCTAAATACCCTTAAACTCCTATATCGTAGTTAACTTTGCGTCTTTCATTTATAATATCTATTTCTTGAATCGTTGCAATCAAACATTTATCACGAGGCGTATGAGGTAATAAAAGTGGCAAATAATAGATTTATGAATTTGAAAATACTATTTTTAAGTACTAATAATTCGAAAACTATAACTTTGCACGCCTAAAAATCAAAACAAAATGACTACTCAAATATTTCTCTAGAATGAAATTGAATGCATTAAATAAAAAAGTTGTTCTTAATCTGTAGAATTAAATCAAAAAGGCACAGCAATTAAATAGATTAGCCCATAATTACTATGGTGTTATATATATATATATATATATATATATATATATATATATATATATATATATATATATATATATATATATATATATATATATATATATATATATATATATATATATATATATATATATATATATATATATATATATATATATATATATATATATATATATGTATATATATATCAGGCGCGTGCCCTAAGTAAATTCAGTGTAGGCAGAGACTGTGAACCTGCCGCAATTCATGTTTTGAAAACCTCCATTATAAAGTAAATTGTTAGCAAAAAGTGGGAATTGTTAAAATTTATTTCAGCAGTTTCACAGGGTCTTCCGGTGACGAAATCCAGCGCAAGCCTTTCACCATATTATATATTTGAAAGGCAGAAATTAAAAATGGCGCAAGCTCTGAGGTGATTGTTAGCACACGAAGGCTTTTTGTTATCTCATCGATTGAATCTGTTATGGATAGTAAACCTTTAAATTGTGAGCATGTATAAAAAGCCCTTGAAACTTCTATCCACCCTGCAGCGATATTGAGTTTTGGTATTGTGGCACTTTCGGTAGATTTGATTTATTGTACCTAGTAGCTCAGCAGTACAACATTTGACCTGTAATCACTACACCTCGGATTGACTCCCAGCCAGGTTATTTGAACTTTTCCCTTGACGTTACTTCTCTCCTCTCAATATGGCTTAGCTACAATATGCTGTCCTTTTCTCTCTCTTCTTTTAGTCTTCCAATTTCTCCTTCTCTTACCTTTAAAAATTTCCTTTTCTTGTATTCTTGTCTTTTCACGTACAATTTATTTCATTCTTTTAAATATACGATTTTGATATTAATATTATTTGTTTCAATGTGCATTAATGCCCTTTTTTTCGACAGATTTGTTTGATTTGGTTGATTCCGATTTCTGGTGAGACAAATACAAAGGTAAGTCCGACATTTCCGTTTAAATTATCCATTCATTGATGAAGATATGTTTTTCAAAGAGCCATTTTAGTATTAAGGAAATTTGAGATGTAAAAATCTTACAAAATCTATCAACTTCATTTCCCTTCATTCCAACTCACACCTAAACATTTTCAACAAAAAAACAACCAACCGTCTAATAATAATATTATATCTATACCTTTATCAAAATCAAAACATTTTTTCTTTTTAAATTGTAAAGTGGATTCGCAGTGCGATATAAAATTCCTATAACCTATGCATCTTTAGCCTCCCCGTAAATGGTGAATGATTCGTCTCGATATCACCATGGACAAACAGAGAGCTAGATGTACTTACATTTTTCGTTTTCATTGGCCTAAAATTTCCCCGTCCGTCCCCAGTTTACCCTCTCTTCCTTCCATCAAAACAGTTGTTTCCTCTCTTTTCATACAACCTCTCCCACAACTTTCTCTGGTCAGCCTCTAATTTCACAAGGTAGATGCTGACCTCCTTCTCGGCCAACTGGCCTGGATCAGAGCTGAGGGGGGAGCGGACAATGTTCCCTAACCCCTAAGCTACGGTCTAGGGTGGCTGGTTTTTAACAACCTGCTTCATCCCCACCCATACCTTCCTCACATCCCTTTTCCTCTCGTCTTCAAAATCTATCTTTTTTACGCCGTGTCAAAGGTGGAGCCACCATGCCGATGGACTGCCAGGCCACCAGGTGGGAGGGGTGGTCCGAAATAGCGGCGCCTAAGTCTGCAAGGCCTGTAAGCACCTCTTGCAGTGCAAGCAACTGCAAGAGGTAATGAGCTATTGCGTCCCGTAGCACAAATAGGGTCAACATGCCCAATAATGAAAATGAAAAAAACCCAACCCCCAACTTCCCCAAGAACATCAACGGAGCCGCCCTCGGGCAGCTCCACCGAGAAAATGGAGGTCCTTCCTCTTGGGCTTGCGCAGAGGACCCTCCATACTTCTTTACCTGGAGCAGAGGGTTACTCCTGTCCCACGCCTACGGGTGTAGGGGACTCCCCTTTACTTCCTTCTCTAGAGGTGCTTTCGGGCACCTTCCTAATTACAGCGGCAGTCCCTCCTTTGCCTTCTAAGGGAACTGCCAAGAAAGCCAGCAGGCAGCACATTGCCGACCGCCCCTCGTGTAAGCGGCTTGGTAGGGCCAACCCCCTTAGGGGGGAGAGGGAAGCCAGGTCCATTCGGTCACTTCCCTCGAAAGACCTGCTGGCAAGAATATTAAACCTTGCCGATGTCAAGGCCTGTGCCTCCACACAAAAGACTCATGAACCTACCAAGGGGACCTGTGATGTCCTGGGAGGGGATGGCCAACTGGAGACCCCTCCTGTGATAGACATGGTCCTTGAGGAAAACCAGCCTCAAAGGGTAGGGCATTCCATGGGGGGGAATCCGGGCTCAGCGCCAAGCACCGAACCCGAATCCGCCCCTATGCAAGGTCCTCCTCAAAGGCTGGGGATTCTCAGGCAGTACAAGGAGAAGAGAAATCTCCTCCATATGATGCTCCTGCGACCACCAGGACCTTCTCCATTTCGGGGAAAGACCCGGCTGAGGCCAGTACATCTGGCGTGGCTTGTACCGGCGGGGATGAGAAGCGGGTTGATTCTCCGCACTCCCCTTCAGAAAAGAAAAAGACCAAGACCAGAAAGACAAAGAAGACTCGGGGCTCCTCTCCATCCACGGGAACTGCGGGGACGGATGGATCTGCTGCCACTCTGGCAAGCGACCATTTGAGATCCGCACATCCTGGCCCCTCTGTCGCCCCGGTTTCGGGCCCCTTACTAAGAAAAAAAGTGCACAGGGCGGAGCCTCGATGACATCGGGGCCCCTCATTCAGAGGTTACCTGGCATTTTCGAGCGCAATGGCGCTAAACGATGCCTCGTTATTTGCTCCACTGATGGCACCATTTTATACAAGGGCAACATGATCCATCAGAGAAGAGGATTAGCTAGTGCAATTGGTAGAGAGCCGAAGGTGACCCGTTTCTCGGACGGGAGCCTTGTGGCGAATGCGGCAAATCCCGCCGAGGTGGCCAAGATAAGTGCTCTTTGGACACTTCATGGCACCCCGGTGAGTGTGACGCCGCACTCTACCATGAACTTTGTGAAAAGAGAAGTTTATGCAAAAAAACTCGTTGACTACTCCATTGAGAACATTACCCTAGAACTGGCCGACCATGAGGCGGTCAAGGTCCAACGTGTGACTAGAAAACAGCCAAAAGCCTCAAGAACCACCTTTACACTCTTCGTCACGTTTGACTGTGACAAGCTCCCTGAGTCGGTGCGTGCCGGTTAATACCGCTACCGCGTGAAGTTATTCGTGCCACTGCCGCGGCGGTGCTATTACTGTCACCGCTTTGGCCATACGAATCGCTCATGTAGACGTGCAAAGTTGAGGTCACCCAAAGTCTGTGTAAATTACTCCAAGGTCGCACACGATAAGTCCAAATCGTGTGTGGCCAAGTGTGTCAATTGCGAAGAGCCACACCCTGCTTCTTGGATGCAATGTGGTGCATATCTCCTTGAGAAAAAAATCCTGGCCGTTCAGGCCCAGGATCGACTCTCATTCCGCGAGGCTAAGGACTTGGTCCTGGCGCGCCCGGCTCTTCCTCGGACGTCATATGCCTCAATAGTTAGAAAGGCACCCTCTGCTCCTAGGCCATCCAGTCCAATGAGTACGGTTGTTTCCGCGCTTATTCTGAGCCCTCCTGCGGGCTCTACCCAACCCAGGCGCTCCCCTGGTAATGATGGGGGAAAAAGGGTTCATACCCAGCCCTAGCTAAAACCAGGGCTTCCCCCTCTTCTCACAGCATGAGCGTTTCTCGTATGGCGAAACGGCCACGCGCCTCCAGCGAGTCATTAGACCCACAGGAGGCTGTTCCCCGAAAGGAGGACAGCAACAAGGAAGCTTTAGCTCCTTCGCCCAAGCTTCGAGGTAGATCGAGTGGCTCAGAGATGGTAGTTCCTCGAAAAGAAGGCCCCCCGCCTCCGAAGCCGCAACGCCCGCCTAAGGTTTCCAGGCGGAGCGAGGAAAAGACTCACATGGCGTGCCCAACCTTCCCCAATAAGTCCTCAAAGGCAACAGCGCTATCAGCGCCTGTTCCGGAAAACAGCGCCCGGGGTTCTGCCCCCGGGAAGCGTACGGCCATTCCCGTGAGGGTCTTCATTTTATGGAGGGCCCCCACGCCTCCTGCGAGCTAGACCTGGAGCGCATATTCCTTCAATGGAATTGCCGTGGACTCCGACTGAACTGCGAGGAGCTGCGGAGGCTTGTCTCGTCCCGTTCCCCGTTAGCTATCGTTTTGCAGGAGACCATGCTAGGCGCGTGCCCTCTGCCCGCTCTTCCGGGGTATAAGGGTCTTGCGACCCCACCACCGCGGAATGGACGTGATGGCGGATGCGCGGTATACACCCCGCATGATGTCTCCTTTCTTCCTTTCTCTTTAGATACCTCCTTTACGGCAGTGGCTTTAGAGCTGCACCTGGCTAGGATGTATACTATCATTTTTGCGTACATTCCACCGTTAGCTGACTTAGATGCAGGGGACTTCCGCCGTGTCGTGGCCAGGTTTCCAAGGCCCTATCTCTTGCTTGGAGATCTGAACCGCAGGCATCCTCTCTGGGGAGATTCCCTTATAAATCCCAGGCGACAAGTCCTTGCCGATCTAATCGAAGAGCTTGAGATGGGTTTCCTAAACGTGGATGAGTTTACGCATCACTGTCCGAGAACCGCTTCAATTTCTTGCCTTGACCTATCTTTGTGCTGTTCGGATACACAGCCTAATTTTGATTGATATGGGGTCTATGACCTCCATAGTAGTGATCACTTTACAATTCAAATATCATTTTCAGGGCAACTACCGCCTGAAAGCCCCGCTTGGTGGTGCATAGCGCGGGCGCGGTGGCCTGCATTTCAGGAAATGACTGAATTCTCTATCTCAGTCGAGGAGTTTATGTCTCTAGATGAGGCCGTTGAGTTCTTCTCCAGCAACCACATCGCCGTGGGCCTGACCACTATTCCTAAGACGTCTGGCTTTTTTGCACGCCTACCACTCCTATGGTGATCGGCTGAGTGTGAGATGGCCCTGAAACAGAAGCGTTATGCTTACATGTGCTATAAGCGATGCCCGAACGATTTTACTGCCGCTGAATTTCGTCGTGCTAGGGCTAGGTTCCGGTATATTTCGAAGCACGTCGCCAATCTTCTTGGGAGGCATACGTGTCTTTATTTTCAGGGAAAAACCCCTTTAGCTGAGGTGTGGAAGCGAGTCACAAGCATTCGGGGCAAGTTCTCGCAGGACCCCCCTCCCGTTCTTCAGGAGAATGGGACCGCAATCTCGGACCACGCGTCCGTTTCGGAATCCTTAGCGACCGCTTTTTCCGCATTCTCTAGCCGTGGTGCTGCTCCGCCGGCATTCAATGCACGTCGTGATGTCGCGAAAGGCCGCCGGCTGGACTTGACCTCCAGAGGCGGAGAACCCTTCAACGACAAGTTTACTGTGATTGAGTTGCGTTCCGATCTCGATTCGTGCGCGGACACCGCCCATGGTCCGGGCGATGTCCCGTACGCCATGCTTCGACATCTGAGTGAGCGAGGCATGGCCTTTCTGTTAGATTTGTTCAACAGGATCTGGGTGGAAGGTCTTCTCCCAGACTTCAGGCGAATCGATTCTGTGCTAGCACTTTCGCAAACAGGGGAGAAATCATTCTAATCCGACCGGTTTTCGCCCAATCTCTCTAACCTCTTGCGTGTGCAAGTTGATGGAGAAATTAATAAATGTTAGCCTAGCCTCTTTCCTGGACAGCGGATTCCATATGTCTTCCGCACCGTGCGGCTTCCGCAAGTTCCTCTCCACGTCGGATGCTCTGCTCCTACTTGAAAATGCTGTCTACGAGGCTTTCCTTCGTAGACAGCACTACGCGACGGTCTTTTTCGATCTGTAGAAGGCCTATGATACCGCAGGGCGATACGGTATTATGGAGACTCTACACACGATGGGGGCAAGGGGCCGCCTCCCAATGTTTATATCTGAATTTTTTTGCGAGATCGTTGATTAGCGTACGGTTGGGGGGAGCCCTCCCCGGCCCAAAGGAGCAGGAAGAGGTTGTCCCGCAGGGAAGTGTCCTTAGTGTCACACCTTTTGCCATGACCATCAATGGCATCAACTCGGTGCTGCCGGAAGATGTTCTCGCTACGCTCCACGTGGATGACCTTTACATCTTTTTTGGCACGGCCCAAAGGCCAACCTTGAAGCGTCGACTCCAGCAGGCATTGAACCGCGTCTCTCGCTATGCCAAAGCGCATAGGTTTCAGTTTTCTTTGGCCAAGACTAAGGTGGTGCACTTCTGCCGCAATATACGGCTTCACCCTGACCCAGATTTGTTACTTAATGGGGTGCGCCTCGATGTGGTTGAGTCGCACCGTTTCCTTGGTCTTGTATTCGACCGACGCCTCACCTGGGAGGCTCATATTCGCAGCCTTAGGGTCTCCTGTACCCACGCAATAGACATTCTCCGTTCTGTGACGTTCAGCGCTTGGGGCGCTGATAGGACTACTGCCTTACTTTTTTATCGATCCATTGTTCGTTTGAAGCTCGACTACGGATGCAAGTTTTATGCATCCGCAGCCGAGCGTTTATTGTGGAAGGTGGATTCAATCTACCATACCCGCCTTCGCCTTGCGACCGGTGCCTTCCGCACTTCCCCTATTGAAATCCTGTTGGTCGATGCTGGGGAGATGCCACTCCCTCTGTGCCGCGTGCAGTTTATCATCCGCCTGTACGCGCAAGCCCGGCGTCTCCCTTAGTCACCAACAGCTCTAACTCCTTCCGCAGCTGATCTCGATGGCGCCTATGCCACCGAAAGAAGCCAGTCATACCCTAAGCCCTTTGGGTTTAAGGCCAGGAAACTCCTTCGAGAGGTAGATATTGCTCTCGGTCCGGTGGCGCCCCTGGTTCTGCCCAGGACGCCACCCTGGAGGGTACCACATTTGGCTATTTGTCGCCACGCCTCTGCTCTCGAAGCTTGTACGGCACTAGGAGTATTGCGTTCGACCTTTTTGGAGCACACATCGTGTCACGCTGGTACCGTGCCAGTGTATACGGATGGCTCCAAGTCCTAAGAGGGGGTCGGCTTCCACGCCGTATCCCCTCTGTTTGAAGTCAGCGGGGCTCTACCAGGCGCTGCGTCTGTCTTCACGGCCGAGCTTGTGGCAATACACCACTCGGTACGGGAGATTACGTGACGTGCCCGCTTCGGAGACCGGATTGTAATCTATAGCAACTTACAAAGCGCCCTGAGTGCTCTCGGGGCATTGGAATCTCCGCATCCCCTGGTTCGCGATATCCGTGACGCCACGGTTTTGGCGAGCCGGGCAGATGTCGAGATTATCTTCTGCTGGGTTCCTGGACATGTAGGAATTGCGGGGAATGAGCGCGCCGATGAGGGCGCCAAAGAGTCCGCGAGGACTCTGCGACCGGACCAGCGTTTCGCTCTTCCTCACACCGACTACATGGCAGGAATACGGGCACCTCTTCGGACTGCTTGGCAAAGAAGATGGGAGACGGTCGAAGGGAACTTAAAGTTGTGTGCCATTGCGCCGCGACTGTTCCCATGGACCTATCCCCCAATGCCGCGGCAGCTTCAGGTTGCTTTCTGTCGTCTCCGAATCGGACACACTCGTGTGACGCATCGCTATCTGATAGAGCGCTCGCCTGCGCCCTATTGCAACGACTGCGTAGTCCCTCAAACTGTTCTGCACATTCTTGTCGAATGTCCCAGTCTGGGTGATCTTCGCGCACGACACCTGTTCCGGTACCGGGATGGGCGGGGTCGCTACCGCCTGTCCCTTGTGCTCGGGACGAGTGCGTGTACTTTGACTGGTGGACTTATTGACTTTTTGGGCGAGGCCGGCCTTCTCCCTTTTATTTAACCCGATTTAATTGTTGTTGTTGTTCTTGTAATTGTTTTTGTTATTGCTTTGTTATTGTTATTGTTATTTCTTTTTATTGTTTTCTGTTTAATTTTTTAAAGTAGCCTAGAACTAGGCTGTTTTTTACGGCGACTTATGCCTAAGTCGGCAGTCACCAGATAGCCCCTTTAATAAGGAAAAACCTTATAACCAGGCGATCAATCGTAAACAAACACTCGCTCGTTTTTACCTCTGGCTAGGCTTCCTTTCTTCATGAGACGCTTCATCCATTATTCCTATGACATGGCAAGCTATATTCAACAGAGTTTCTTTCCTTTACATCTATGGTTATTCTACCTATAGTCAAGAGAAGTTGCCTCCTTTATAACTATAGTTAGGCTACATATTGGTTGGTGGAGTCGCGCCTACTAGGGGAAAAAAAAGCTTGGTAATAAGATAACTACTTTTAGGATTTAAAAAATCACACTAAAGCAACCAATAAGAAATTTGGATCAGGAAACTATGTAAGTGGATGCGGGGAAAGAATTATGATTGAGTCAATGTTAGGCTCTCTCGAAAGAGAAGGTCCAAAGGTTAGTTGAAGTGGACATAGAAGTGCTATTTTTTCGCCGTAATATTAAAAAAAGGAGCACGTAAAACATATATGCGAAACTTGGTACAGACAAAATTAAAATGAATGGGTGATAGGACATAAAATTACAAAAGTTATAGAAGAGATTTATTTATTATTGCCACTATTACAGATCCAACACTTGCAGCAGAAAAATTAGAACAATAATACAAGGCATTAATTTCTTATTACATCTATTACTAAATATCTAGTCACTTCAGGTCTTATGATTACAGCTTTAAAATACATTTCTCTCCACCTATAATAGTTTTGATTTATTCATATCCGTTAGGTCATTTTTCATAACATAATGCCAATTTCTTTTTATTTTTATGTTATTTTGATTGTCATACTTATTACATTATGTTTCTCATCGAAGAATCATTAAAAATTAGTACTTTCAAAACCTTTGATTATTTTTAACATCTATGTATATCAAAAACCAACGTAGCCTACAATTTTCTATCGAGAGAAAACAAATTTATGTCTCGAAAATTTGTGCGGTAAAGTTTTAAAGGAGTGTGTGCAAGAATCGATAGGGGGTTTGTAGGGAAGAAATTTTTCGTGAAAGTTTAGTAGTGAGATTTGGCTGGAAGATGAAGTTCGGAGTGTCTATGATTTGCGATAAAGGTTTTAGAGAAGTGTGTGAGATGATCAATAAGGGGCTTTGTAGGGCAGACGTTGTGCGGGAAAAGTTGGAAGTGAGATTTATCTAGAAGAAAAAATTTGCATGAAAATGAAAATGCAGCGCTTTTGGCAGAAAACTCCAAAAGGAGTGTTTACAAAAGGAGTATAGTGGTATTTTGTCAAGGAAAATTGAAATAAAGGTGGTCTAATGGGTCAATGTGAAATTGACAAGTAGAATTTAAAACCGGAATGTAAAAAGGAAGTAGCTAGAAGTTAAGAGGACTGTATGAAATGGTTAATTAGTAGCTTTGTCAGGAAGAAATTAAAAAGATTTTGTGAAAACATCGAAGTGAGCTTTTCTCAGGAGAAAGTCAAATGAAATGCTTGAAAAGCCCATTGTGGAGCATACTACAGAAGAATCGAAATGGGCTCTATGTAAAATGACGAGAGCAGTGTCTTGTTGCGAAGATAAAAAAGGAATGTTTGAGAAATGGTCGATACTTTCTGGAGAACACTAAATCAGTGTGTAAAAGAAGAGAATGGGACGATCGATTTGGTATTTGATCGGGAGAATTTAAGTTGGATTCTGTGAAAGGAACAATGTGTGACTGTGTTGCTCAGTTAATACATGATTGAAAATTAAAATAAGTGTCATTTTGTCATGAATAATTTAAAAGATGTGCAAAGATCTAGGTGGCATTGCCGAGAAGAAATTGAAGGGATTGTGTGAAAGAATCAAATTGAAGATTTATATGGAAGAAATTGAATAGATTGTGTTAAAGAATCGATTTGGGGATTTATCCGAAAGAAGTTAACAAGAGTTTGTGAAATAACACACGTAATATTCGGAAGAAGTTATTTTGCTTATGACATAACATAAATGCGTAGGTTTTTGGTTTTAGGGAGTTAAAAGGTAGTGCGTGAAAGGATTGATGCTGAATAAATTAGAAGGAATTTAAGAAAAAACACAATGTGGGTTAACCTCATCAAGTTCCAATGTGTGAAAAGATAGAATTGTAGTTTATCATCAAGCATTTAAGATAAACAGGTGAAACCAGAATTTTGGTTTAACCCTACTATGTTAAAATTAGTGTGTTGCAGAAAAGAAGTCAGACTATTTATGTAAAATATTTAAAAATGAATGTTTGAAAGGTTTAATGATGGTTTGTTTGGTAGGAGTTAAAAGGAATCTGCAAAAGTAAAGAAATGGGGGGTTTTGTATAGAAGTTAAAGGGAAATTTTGTTTCAAATGCGATGGTAGGTTTAAGGGCGATGATGCGCACCCTTTCACTTTCCACTTTTTTAAAACAACTGTTTGCAAGAATATGGTGGCTAACGAGAAACACCAAAATACAGAAAAATAAAAACTTTAATTGAGGATTGCTGCGAGAAAGTGAGAGAGCAACCATGGTCTCTTATGCCTCAAAACAGACTCCGAGATTTCTGTTCGTGGTGGGCGAATGGGGAGTTTAAGTCCAATAAAATGCTGGTTGCAGGATTTTCTCCGCTTAGATGTGGACCTTTGGCTGGCAGAAGAGTTAAGAAGGCTCGTAGTCCCTCTTGCTCGTTCCGAATAACATTGCGTAATCATAAACAGCCACGGATAACCATATCCCTCCTCCATCCCTTTACGATTTCATGCTAATAGCAAAGAGAATTTTATTAATATTAACTCGATTTACATGTTTTAATGCCTATATGTAAGCAAGTATGTATAAGTGCATTTATGTATGTGAGTATGTACTATTGTACCTATTGAGGAAAGGAGGGCAGAGGACATAACAAACGAATCTAGTAAAATCTACGAGAAAATTTCTCTTAAATGGAGAATGAATTAAAAGCTGTGCAAACATTATTATTTCGTAATTTGAATTGGTGTGGTATCTTTTCTCGTTTGAATTTACCCTTTGTTACTAGTCATCTTTTTACTATTTATATATCCCGTTTTTTTTATCATTCTTCTTCCAATTCTCTTGTCGCTAAACAAAATACACTGAATTGTTTTATTACTTTCCTTTCCTAATTAAAAAATATTCTCGTACAAATCGAAGTTAACGAAAGCCAGAAGTAAATGATGGTACATCATTAAACAATTCAGTTAATAGGGAAATACCTTACTCAAAATGGTTTGTAGGGTCTGTTGAGGTATATAATTATTTTGGCTCTATTAATGAGTATAGAAACTCGTACTTGTGATTTTAAGCTCCTCTTTCTACCTATGATTTACTGGAACTTTCAATTGTATACCTTGTTGATGAACGTTAACCTCCTTTCCTCATTCAGCCTTCATTTACATGTTATGTTCTTTTATTTATTCTTTCACTATTCCTACAGATTTAAAATATGTGTATGAACAAAATTATGTTTGATTTATTTGTCTATAAGTTTAATTTGAATGAAATCTTTTCAAGTGAACATAAAGTTTGATCGCTTATATTATCTTTTGTTTTACTGCAAACAACCAATGAAATTCTTTAGTAGGAGGAGCTGTATCTACTTTATGTGATATTTTTTTCAGTTTTTGGCGCAGGAATTGAAATTAAAAGCTCAAGCGGGAAATAGCTTCTCTAACTGGGTCAGTGGTGTTTGAGATAGTCTTATTTGCGAAACCACGTTTCGACGAAGAAATTAGTTTGCCAGTGAGTGAAGATGACGGATGTCATCTTCTGGATAATTTTTCAATACCCGCGGTAGGAACTGAAAAAAATATTATATATATATATATATATATATATATATATATATATATATATATATATATATATATATATATATATATATATATAAAGAATTATTTGCAATCATAATTATGCGATTATAAAGGAAATTGGGCTTAATAACTGTTCATCAAATCCCGCGGTCGGAGTTCTTCTCACATACAGGTGAAGGCAACACATTAAATAAGCTTTTCTAAGACAGCCAAAAACCTTTCTTTCGATTGGCCATTTTAATTGTCATCTCTGCTTGTCAAGGAGAATGGAAAATTTGTTTTATCCACTCAAGCCCCGCTTTGTAAAATATATTTATACACGTATATTAGGGCAGTAGATTGAATTCTTAACATTTTGGGGGGAAGGTGAATGCGAATTTAGTGTTAATTATATTCTTTTTGAGTTTATTCCATCATTCTCTCGTGCTCATAAGTTATATATATATATATATATATACATATATATATATATATATATATATATATATATATATATATATATATATATATTTATATATATATATATATATATATTTATATATATATATTGTATATTGGCCGCGCGCTTAACGCAATTTCTTTTTTGTCCTTCGAATTCCCAATTAATTTCTCTCTCTTTTATAGTCCTTATCGACCTAGCGAAGAGTACCTTAAGAGGTCTTCTATCTAAATGGATAAAAGGCCTTGCTTTATTTTTGATCAAAGCGGTTGCTTGCTGCCTCATTGTGCTTGGTTCGAATTCCACCCAAGTTCGGATTTTTCGAATTAAGAAATAATATTTTTCCTACGAAAACATTTTTCCGTCTTTTTCTTTCATGTGGTATGCTGGTAATATATATGTACATATACATAGGTAGTGACCATAATAATTCGGAGCACTTACGTTTAAATCACAAAATTTACAGTAGCTTTAAACTAAATAAGCATGGAATTAAGTTGTACATGTACATTCTACATTTTAGGATTGATGAGACGAAAAGTTACGTGTAAAACAGTAATTTTATTCCATAAATAAGGTGGCAAAACTGATCAGGATAGATGACACAATAGACGTAGATGGGAAGGTATAATGATATGTTTCTCAACGAATAAATTTTGATTGTAACATTATATTATTACTTTGAATGTAGACCTTTACTATCAACTACCCACTGACATATTCTGCCACAGGAGCGCACTAACCGAAGGCATTCTTCCGGTTTTAGAGTATTTCCCTGAGTACTTCGACGGTGTTGTGTTTCTTATTTTACTCCTCTTTCCAAGCACCTTCAAAAAATTCTCAATCAGATTGAAGTCTAAGCTCTGAACAGGCTAGTCTATGACACTTCATCTGATGCAGAGAAGTTACTGTAAATATCTGGCTTCTCTGGAGTTTCGATACTAAGATGAGATGCTGATATCCAATTTTGTCAGTTTATTGCTGCATTTGGTTCCCTTCTAAAGATAATAATTGAGAGATTGATAATTCCATTATTTTAGGTAATAATATTCTATTCACGTTTTGATTTCAGAAACATTGTATTCCTCTTCATTTTTATACAATGCAGTTTTTGGGTTTAAATGTTATCCGTGTGTTAATTATAATCTACTCTGTTACTCGCAGTACTTGTAATTTAGTGAGCAAAACACTGTTTTGATCACTAAATTACAAGCTCAGTTGTATTTTAATTTCTCTTTCATTACATAATTAGAAAAACATGAGTGGCAAAAAAAATCAAATTTTTCGATTTATATGTAGATTCAGAACAAATAGCTTCGTTAGAAATCGTCCAAACACTATATTTTACCTTTGAATAGCTTTTAATTTGAAGCCTTTATCTTCTTTATTTTTATTGATTATTCCAGTCTTCTCATTTCTCTTTTCACCCTGAATCTCTTTGTCCCTCTTTCTATTCTTCACTGGATGACATTGCTTGGTGTGTACGTTTATTTACGTCGCTTGCCCAATCAAACGAAAACTCCAAGAGTCAATAAACGGCCAAGACGAAATAAGAGACAACGCTAGGTAACCAACGGAAGTCGTTTGTTTAAATGCCAAAGCAAGTAAGTCCACTTCGGCAACATAAGAGCCAAGAAGTGATAGTAATTCGACTTTGCTCCCATGAACGACTTTCTAAAAGAAAATGGGTGAGTTACTATGGAAGTTCTCATCATTCCTGAGTAAATCTTTCAAGTGAGATCGACGAAACTTTCGAGGAAATGTGACGCAAATTGAAATGGATTCTCCATGAGGAAAGTTAAATCAGTTCAATCATTTTCAGTATAATTATTAATTATTCTTCTTTCCAATTCTTCTTTTTATCCTTCTTTCCTCCTTTTTCACTTGCATCTTTCTTTCTCATACTTCATCCACATTCTTCTACCCATCGTAGTACCACATTAGTATGGAATATGACTCAACGGTAGCTAAAAAATGAGCACTTGGAATTTATATACAACTTCTAATGGTTTCAGGTTAAAAGAAAAAATAACATTGTATAAAGGGGAATCCGAAGGATAAGTGCTCTAGAAGAAGCACTGTTTAAAATCGTAAATTCCTCTTATTTTGTATTATAATCTAGATTAAACAGCTTAGTTATATTTCTCTAAATTTGTAATTCTCTCAATCACTTCCTTATTTTTATCAGTATTAAATATTTTTTTTGTTTCCTTATTTAAAGAAACTTTAAACGAACTTAATAAAGAAACGAAAGAATGGCATATAGTAATTTGGGGTAAATAAATATTAAATTAGTATTAATATCTATTGGCAACAACTACAATCATATTTCCATATCCTCTTCTTTTTCTTGGCTTTTCCCTACTCGCAGTGGCAGTTCTTGATGAGGCGTGATGCTCTCATTCGGCAAAAGACTCATCAATTAAGATTTTCGCAGTCTTTACGGACTGATTCTCTTCCTGACTCTAACCCGCCCAATTAATCCAGGCTTGGAACCGGCATTGAGGTGGATTGACTTGCCCCTCCAGTGTATAAGAAAATTTCAAAATTCATAAATACATCAAACATTTAGGCTAATATAGAGAAGTGCCAGAGCTATAGTCGGTGTGATTTTAATTTCACATCAAAATAATGTATGGGAATGTTTGTGTGAATATGACATTCATCCATTGCCCAATTCTGATAGTCTCTCGACCCTTTTTACGACTCTCTATCTTCATTTGCGTAAACAAAGGTTTGGCGATTAAAGCCCTGCAATTATACTCGGTTCTGTAAGTCACTCAAATAATAGTCTTGGTCAAAACTGTGTCTTAGTTGCTGACTTGGTTTGGGAAAATTGTGTCCTGCGATACTTCTTTGCTAATATGCTCTTTAGATTTCGCCGGTCTGTCGCTGAGCTCTTTCTTCCGTCTCCATTTCTTTGAGATGAAAAAAAGAGATGCTTCTTAGGCAAGCGAATTCTATTGAGAAAATAAAACTATCAGAATCTCAGAGAAATGTAAGCTCCAAATTATGCTACAACTTCAAAGGTCAAATCATGAAAACAACTTTGATATGAATAATTAAATAAAATTCAAATCATTCATATTCTCGGCTTTTCCCTACTCGGGGTCGCCTATCTTGGTGAGGCGTGTTAGTCACATTCGGGAAAAGACAAATACATTAAGGTTTTGGCAAAAACTTCAAGAAAGGAAGCCCTTCCTGACTCCAAACATCCCTATTTATCCTCGCTTGGGATAAAAATAACAAGGTCTGATGACCAAAGTCGTGTGCTCTCACTTATTCTGATTTATGACGTTACGATCTTCAAAACCTTCAATAATTCCAGGGAAATCTTGCGATGTCTTGCCAATTTTTATCATTAAAAAGAAAATGTACAAAAACCTAAGGGGTTCAAATTTCGTTAGAATCGGCCAAATAGTTATGATGTTATTGCCAAAACAAAATAATTCTGCGCTAACCTTATGGGGATAATGGCAATTATAACATTCAAAAGAGAATGTAAAACGACATATGGGTTTAAAATTTCCTTATCATCCGCCAAATAGTTACAATGTTATTACAAAAGGAATATTGGGAAACGGGGACCGACGGACCGGCGACCGATCAACAGAAAAGTTAGATATAGAGTCGCACGCAACTATACAAGGATATCACTAACTCTATAATTTAAGGAACGGGATTTTGGGGAGTATTTGAATAATAATTTCATCTTATTTTGGTTATGACTTGAGTATATTTTAAATTTTTATCAAGGTAATTTCTAAGAATTTCATTAGACTTTGAGAAAATAAAATAGTTTAGTTCAGAAAAAATAAATATGATTATCCAATGCTTTATAATGTTTTTAAAGAAAATGAATTACAATTGGTTCAGAATATTTAGTAAAATTTAACTAGGGCTGCTTTTTTATCTTATCCATAACTATATTTTAGCAACGTGATTTCTTGAAAGGAAAAAAATAGTTTAGAGTTTATTTTTAAAATTATTATAATTGGCAAAATTCATAAAATTTATAAAAATTTAACAATAGCTGCTTTTTTTTAGATTTTAGATTTTAATCTTAGTAGCGAAGCCATTGCCTATTTTGTTTTAGAGCGTTGAAATAAGAGAAATGGGGACATTTGCCGACAATTGAAGGCTTAAGGATTAAGTCATTCATTTGTCCTAATATTGAAGGAAAGTATCGTATTAATTTATTGCATATTATTATATAGCAATTGTAAAACTTGATTTTTGTATAAGAATTGGTAAAAAAAGTTAATGCAAGTAGAGATAATAAATTGAATGTTATGTGAACTAATTAAATATATATTGTGAATGTTAAAATACCACATGCCTGTATGCGGGTCGTCAATGTAAAGTGTCTGCGAGATTGCGTTTAAAGATTAATTCTCTTATCAAGAAAGTCCATCTGATGACTTTCCGAGTTCCCCCGAATAAGGAATATTGAATCCAGCTCCAAGATTGCTTTGTCCTTTGAGAAAATCTCTGATCAACTTTACTTAGCCTAAAATAAAGCAAGAAAGGAGCTTTCTACACTTCTGGAGTCAGTGCCTAGTGAATTAGAGGCATTCACAGTAGAAGCAAACACACAACCGCCAAACCGAATCAAGAAACCCATTTGGCTGCCCCAAAACAAATCACTCTTGGTATTCGCACCACTCTTTAAGAGGCTTACCTTAGCCATCAACCTATAATCCTTTCTTCCCCATCCTTCTTGTCCCTTCCTATCTTTCATCCCTCTTTCCTTATAACTCCTATCATCTCCCCAAAATACCTGGCCCCGTAGCAGAGTGTAGCGTGTCGAGGAGAGTTGCTCTCTCTCTTATTCTCGATTACCTTGAGTTGTAACTGGAGCTTGATAACTTGTCCCAATTATTGCCCTCGCCCCAGTTCAGAACAAGGGCTACGATCCTCTCCCCATAACTTTTCTGGTGGAGTTGCCCTTGTTGGTTTCCGCTCCTACTTTAATAATTATTATGCTGTGTTTTGTAATCTTATGAATCCTCGGTCAGGACATGACTCCACCTGGTGGTCGACCTCCACCTAATCTTGCGACATCTCTAATGTAACTAGGAGACAAGTCTTAAAGCAAGGGCTATGCAAGAAAATAGGGTGATGAGGGGAGATAATGGAGGCTAGAGGGCACCGTTTATCGCCTAAGAGGCGAGAAAGCAGCCCTGAGTATTTTCGGGATGATGGTTGAGTGGAAACAGGTAGATATCAGACATCCGGATGCCTCGAGCATGCACCTTGGAGGGACCACGTAAGGAGCGGATTTAAGTAGGTCGAAATTCCCCTTCCACTTATCACGGAAATGGAAAAAAAAGCCAGCCCTGAGGCGGAATCGCGGACTGCGTGTTCAGAAAATCCGTACAAAAATTAAATAAGATGAAAATTATCAGACTCCATCGGAATTCGATCGTGTGTTTATTAGCATACAGGCCTCACCCCTGAGCTACGAATGATTAAAAGTTGAAAAAAGGAAACGGTAAGTTCTTTTTAGTTCATTATGGTTTTCCATGAAAGTACAAACCAGATTACCCACTAGTTGAATTTTATGCAGTTTATTAATTACTAAATGGATTTTATATCTCTGTTATTTATTGTGGTGAGTTATCTGGTGTTAGCCTCATCTTCAATGGATGGCAAAGTATTTTTAACACCACATTAAAACCTGTATCCGCGCTGTCCAATTAACCTGAATTAGAGTTGCAATAAAGTAAATTTAAGGCAGCGTTTAAAGATTTCTTTCCTTGGAAGCAAATCTTTGATTAGGAGATGCTCTATGATTATAGGTATCAGACGAAATAGCCGTTCTACTGCAGTTCCTTTAGCAACTGAAGTTTGGTTATACATCGAGATCCTCTCAGGATATTTTTAGTCAAAGGCTCTCACACCCACCATTAGTTCCCATCAAGAAATCAAGACTTCACAAATGGAGGCAGATATATAGTAAAATCCATTGCAATTTCTGTAACCTACATAATAATTTCCAACTCTTATTCTGGATTTGATCTCTTCTTCCTATGAGTTGCTTTACAGTACTATCCAGCCGAAGAATAACATTTAGTCTGTTTTTTTTAACATTTATCGCCATCTTTCACCCTTTACAGGGTCTAAACATGCATCAATAAAGAAAGTGGATGATTTATAAGTGGTGAAAAACAAGACGCGAGAGAGGGCATTAATTTCTCTTTGGTCACTGGGGTCAAGAAAAGCGTGCTACTACTCTGAGTTACAGCTGGAGTTACGGTATTGCTCCTGTCACCCCATCCAGCCCCTTGCGGAGTGGAGTTGATTAATGACAGGTGCAACACTTCGTTTTGTTTTTACTTTTATTCTATTTCTCTTCTCATTACGCTGGCTACCCATTTGATCACACTTCGGCTTCAAGGTACGCCATACATAATCTTAAGTGCCTCCGAGCATGTCATTGAATCACTTTGTACACCCCAGAATACAAAAATCTGGATCTGCTCTATTACTTTTTTGTTGCACCTAGTCCTTTGGGTTGCATGGGTTATCGTGCTTTCTCGAATTTTCTCCTAGTTTGTGGAATGAGCTGCCTGCTTTTATACGCTTCTCCACTTATCTTGATAGATTTAATAAACGTGCCAAGAAGTTTTAATTATTCTCTCAAGACTTTAACTCGTTGTAGCCAGGAAGTCTGTGGTGACATTTGTCCTTGAATACCTTCATACATAGATGATAGTTATTATTATTACTTTGCCTTTGCTTAGTAGCTGTAGTTGATTTTGTCCGACCTAGTTCAATGTGAGTATCCCAACCAAATAGTTAATGACCCAACGCGCAAGCAAAATATTCTTCGATTATAATGAAAGAATGATATTTTTTCGAAAATATTTCCATTGGTGGGCACATAGTGAAAAGCGATCATAATTCTGTTTGTTTTAACGTAGATAAGGATTTTCATGTAAAATACCCAAAAAAGATTATTTTAAATTTTATGAATGGTAACTTTGATGCTTTTCGTAGTAAAATGAGCCAAGTTGATACGACAAACTCCTAAACAAAACCATTATAGCTGCGTTTTAAATTTCTTTTAAATAAACATTATTTAGGAAAACAAATGTGTTTTAACAAAGAAACGGGGAATTATCCCTTGGCAGAGATCGATAATACTAAAAAGTTTCCTATACAGAAAAAAAAACTTCACTATTACCACTATCTTAAAGGAAATATTACCAATGTAGGACTAAAAAATTACCTTCACTATCCGGATTCAGTAAAAAGCAAAGTATTAAATGCCAAAACGAGTACCAAATTCATCTTTATAAAACAACTAAAAAGCTTCAACCTCAAACAGTTCTTTATATGTAAATTATAGAAAATAGATTTGCGGTTTTATATTGCCTATTGAAAATGAGGGGGGAGTCCTGGTTAGTAACAAGGTTTGCTGACTAAAGTCACGTTCTATCACTTATTCTGATTTATGACCTTACACCTACATAAGTGTAAATAAATCCCGGACTAACCTTGGGACGTCATTGATAATTATATAATTCGAAAGAAAATGTAAAACAACATAAGAGTTTTAAATTTTCTTAGAATCGGACGAATAGTTATGATGTTATTGCCAAATAAAATAATCCCGGGCTATCCTTGTGGGGACCTTGGCAATTATATCCTTTGGAAGATAATGTAAAACAACATAAGGGTTTCAAATTTCATAGGAATCGGCCGAATAGTTATGATGTTATTTCCAAAACCCCAATAAAGAAAAACGGAGCCGACCAACATAGTGAGATTAGAGTCACACGTGACTAAGAATTGTAAGGGGTTATCGTTGGAAGACAGGTCACATTCCTGTTTCTCTCGATCTATTACCCTTTAATATAAGAATAGAGAACTTTTCCATTGTCCGTCCATGCACAGAGATGGATGGAGTTACCTCCTTCGGATATCGACCTATGAGATTGAAATCATCTAGAAATATAAAAGAGTTAACGACGATATCAGAGCGTAACACCAAAATCTATAACAAAGATTTAAAAAAATAGGTATTTTTCTCGAAGACGTGTTAGAAATGTAACGCCAAGCTTAAATATGGAAAGAAAAGTGCTTTCATAAATTATAGACCTATTAGCTTTACGTCAGTTCTGGTTTGATTTTGGAGGCAATTGACGAAAACAAAATGGAGTGTCACTTAAAAACACAAATTAATTAATGATAAGCAACACGGCTTCAGAAGGTGTCGCATATGATTAACGAAAAATTATAATCATCAAAGCTATAGTTATTATTTAATTTGATTTTAAAAAAAGGTTCTCAGCAGTTCGTAAAGGAAAACATTTGGACAAAAAGCTCGGCCCACGGGAAAAGGTACCATTTTACTTTGGATCGAGAAATGGATTACAAAGAACAGAGAGTGACGATCAATCAGAAATCGAGCCTATGTAATCAGTTTTGTCCTCTTATTGAACCAGATAGATTCAGGTTTCATGGAAATATTGCCATGTTCAAAAGGGATACAATAGTAGGTGATATAAAAGAAAACTATCCTGATCGAAAACCCCGTAAGGCGGGCGGCGATTTGCCATCCTGGCCGCCGTGCTGACGGGATCCCGCGCTCCGTCTGGCTCCAGCTTAGCCTCTCTTCCTTCCTTCAGATAGCCTGTATTTCTCCCCTACCTCGTCGCTTTTCATACAACCTCTCCCACAACTTTCTCTGGTCAGCCCCCCGTAAGGGGCGCGGCGATTTGCCATCCTGGCCGCCGTGCTGACGGGATCCAGCGCCCCGTCCGGCCCCAGCTTAGCCTCTCTTCCTTCCTTCAGATAGCCTGTATTCCTATCCTACCTCGTCGCTTTTCATACAACCTCTCCCACAACTTTCTCTGGTCAGCCTCTAATTTCACAGGGTAGAATGCTGACCTTCTTTTCAAGCCAACCACCCCGGGAGGGGCTGAGGGGGGAGGGGACAATGTCCCCTAACCCCTGAGCTCCGGTCTGGGGTGGTTGGCTTTTACCAACCTGCTTTATCCCCACCCATACCTTCCTCACATCCCTTTTCCTCTCGTCTTTAAAATCTATCCGTTTTACGCCGTGTTCAAGGTGGAGCCGCCATGCCGAAGGACTGCCAGGCCACCAGGCGGGAGGGGTGGTCCCAAATGGCGGCGCCTGGCTCTGCCGGGCCTGTAAGCACCTCTTGCAGTGCGGGCTACTGCAAGAGGTGGTGAGCGATTGCGTCCCGTAAAACAAAGAGGGTCACCATGCCCAATGATGAAACAAAAAAACATCTCCCCTTAATTCCCCCTATAACAACAACAGAGCCGCCCTCGTGCAGCTCCACAGAAAAGATGGAGGTCCCCCCCCCTGTGCTTGCGCAGGGGACCCTACATACCTCTTTAACCGGAGAGGAGGCTTACTCCTCTCCTGCGCCTACGGGTGTAGGGGACTCCCCCTCACCCCCTTCTCTGGAGGTGCTTTCGGGCACCTCCCTATCTCCAGCGGCAGTCCCTCCTATGCTTTCTAAGGGGACTGCCAAGAAAGCCAGCAGGCAGCCCATTGCCGACCGCCCCTCGTACAAGCGGCTTGGTAGGGCAAACCCCCTTGGGGGGGAGAGGGAAGCCAGGCCCCTTCGGTCGCTTCCCTCAAAAGACCTGCTGGCAAAAATATTAAACCTTGCCGGGGTCAAGGCCTGTGCCTCCCCACTAAAGACTTATGACGCTGCCAAGGGGACCTGCGATGTCCTGGGAGGGGATGGCCAACTGGAGGCCCCTCCAGTGATAGACATGGTCCTTGAGGAAAACCAGCCTCAGACGGTAGGGCCTTCCATGGGGGGGAATCCGGGCTTGGCGCCAAGCACCGAACCCGAATCCGCCCCTATGCAAGGTACTCATCAAACGGCTGTGGATTCTTAGGCAGGACAAGGAGGGGAGGGATCTCCTCCGGATGAATCCATTGCGCCCACCGGGACCTTCTCCATTTCAGAGAAGGACCTGGCTGAGGCCGGTCCATCTGGCCTGGGGGCTTCTACCGGTGGGGGTGAGAAGCGGGTTCATTCCCCGCCCTTATCTCCTAAAAAGAAGAAAAAGACAAGAAAGACGAAAAAGACTCGGGGCTCCTCTCCATCCGCGGGGGCTGCGGGGACGGATGGGTCTGCTGCCACTTTGGTAGGCCACCAAGCCAAGATCGGCAAATCCGGCCCCTCTACCCCCTCGTGTGCGGAGCTCCTGACCAAGACTAAGATGAAAAAAGCACAGGGCGGAGCCTCGATGACATCGGGGCCCCTCATTCAGAGGTTACCTGGCGTTTTCGAGCCCGCTGGCTTCAAACGCTTCCTCGTTATTCGCTCCACTGAAGGCACCATGTTGTCTAAGGGCAACATGATCCATCAGAGGAGAGGATTAGCTAGTGCAATTGGTAGAGAGCCGAAGGTGACCCGTTTCTCGGACGGCAGCCTTCTGGCGAATGCGGCGAATCCCGCCGAGGCGGCCAAGATAAGTGCTCTTCGGACACTTCATGGCACCCCGGTGAGTGTGACGCCGCACTCTACCATGAACTTTGTGAAAGGAGTAGTTTATGCGAGGGAACTCGTTGACTACTCCATTGAGGACATCACCCTAGAGCTGGCCGACCATGGGGCGGTCAAGGTCGAACGTGTGATGAGAAAACAGGGAGGGGCTTCGAGACCCACCCCTACACTCTTCGTCACGTTCGACAGGGACAAGCTCCCTGAGTCGGTGCGTGCCGGTTGGTACCGCTACCGCGTGAAGGCATTCGTGCCACTGCCGCGGCGGTGCTATTACTGTCACCGCTTCGGCCATACGAATCGATCATGTAGACGTGCAAAGTCGGGGTCACCTTTGCCCACTCCACGAGGTGGAGCGAGTGGCTCGGAGACGGTGGTTCCTCGAAAAGAGGGCCCCCCGCCTCCGAAGCCGCAGCGCCCGCCTAAGGTTACGAGGCGGAGGGAGGAAAAGACTCGCATGGCGAGGTCAACCTCCCCCAATAAGTCCTCGAAGGCGACAGCGCCTCCAGCGCTTTGTCCGGCCAACAGCGCCCGGGGTTCTGCCCCCGGGAAGCGTACGGCCATTCCCGTGAGGGTCTTCAATTCGAGGAGGGCCCCCGCGTCTCCTCCATGAGCTAGGCCTGGAGGGCATATTCCTACAATGAAATTGCCGTGGACTCCGGGCCAACTGGGAGGAGCTGCGGAGGCTCGCCTCCTCCCGTTCCCCGTTAGCTATTTTTTTGCAGGAGACCATGCTAGGCGCGTGCCCACTGCCTGCCCTCCCGGGGTATAGGGGGCTTGCAACCCCACCACCGCGGGACGGCCGGGCTGGGGGATGCGCGGTTTACACCCGGCATGATGTCTCCGTTCTTCCTTTCTCTTTAGATACCTCCTTACAGGCAGTGGCTGTGCAGCTGCACCTGGATAGGAGGTATACTATCATTTCTGCGTACATTCCACCGTCAGCTGACTTCGACGCAGGGGACTTCCGCCGCGTCGTGGCACGGTTGCCGAGGCCCTATCTCTTGCGTGGAGATCTGAACGGCAGGCATCCTCTCTGGGGAGATTACACCATAAATCCCAGGGGACAAGTCGTTGCCGATCTGATCGAAGAGCTTGAGATGGGTGTCCTAAACGTGGATGAGTTTACGCATCACTGTCCGAGAACCGCTTCATTTTCTTGCCTTGACCTATCTTTGTGCTCTTCGGATGCACAGCTTGATTTTGATTGGGGGGTGGTCGATGACCTCCATGGTAGTGATCACTTTCCCATTCAAATATCATTTTCAGGGCAACTGCCGCCTGAGAGACCACCTCGGTGGTGCTTGGCACGGGCGCGGTGGCCTGCATTTCAGGAAATGACTGAATTCTCTATCTCAGTCGAGGAGTTTAGGTCGGTAGATGAGGCCGTTGAGTTCTTCTCCGGCAACCTTATCGCCGTGGGCCTGACTACTATTCCTAGGACGTCTGGCTGTTTTGCACGCCGACCACTCCCATTGTGGTCGGCCGAGTGTGAGACGGCCCTCAAACAGAAGCGTTATGCCTACATGCGCTATAAGCGCCGCCCGAACGATTTCACTGCCGCTGAATTTCGTCGGGCTAGGGCTAGGTTCCGGTATATTTTGAAGCACGCCCGCCGCTCTTCTTGGCGGGCATACGTGTCTTCACTTAACGGGAAGACCCCTTGAGCTGAGGTGTGGAAGCGAGTCAAAAGGATTCGGGGCAAGTTCTCGCAGGACCCCCCTCCCGTTCTCCAGGAGAATGGGACCGCAATCTCGGACCCCGCGTCCGTGGCGGGATCCGTAGCGACCGCTTTCTCTGCATTCTCTAGCCGTGATGCTGCTCCGCCAGCATTCAATGCACGTCGTGATGTCGCGGAAGGCCGCCGGCTGGACTTTACCTCCAGAGGCGGAGAACCCTTCAACGACAAGTTTACTGTGAGTGAGTTGCGTTCCGCTCTCGCTTCGTGCGCGGACACCGCCCATGGCCCGGACGATGTCCCGTACGCCATGCTTCGACACCTGGGTGAGCGAGGCATGGCCTTTCTGTTAGATCTGTTCAACAGGATCTGGGTGGAAGGTCTTCTCCCAGACTCCTGGCGAATCGCTACTGTGCTCGCCTTTCGCAAGCCGGGAAGAGATCACTCTACTCCGACCGGTTTCCGCCCAATCTCTCTGACATCTTGCGTGTGCAAGTTGATGGAGAAATTGGTAAATGTTAGATTAGCCCATTTCCTGGACAGCGGAGGCCATCTGTCTTCTGCACAGTGCGGCTTCCGTAAGTTTCACTCCACGTCGGATGCTCTGCTCCGACTGGAAAATACCGTCTGCGAGGCTTTCCTTCGTAGACAGCACTACGCCACGGTGTTTTTTGATCTGGAGAAGGCCTATGATACCGCATGGCAAAACGGTATCATGGAGACTCTCCACACGATGGGGGCGAGGGGACGCCTCCCAATTTTTATATCTGAATTTTTGCGAGATCGTCGATTCCGCGTACGGGTGGGGGGAGCCCTCTCTGCCTCAAAGGAGCAGGAAGAGGGTGTCCCGCAGGAAAGTGTCCTCAGTGTCACACTCTTTGCCCTGAGCATCAACGGCATCACCTCGGTGCTGCCAGAAGACGTTCTCGCTACGCTCTACGTGGACGACCTTTCGATCTCTTTTGGCGCGGCCTAGATGCCAACTCTGGAGCGTCGACTCTAATAGGCATTGAACCGCGTCTCTCGCTATGCCGAAGCGCACAGGTTTCGGTTTTCTTTGGCCAAGACTAAGGTGGTGCACTTCTGCCGCCATCCACGGCTTCACCCTGACCCAGATTTGTTTCTTAATTGGGAACGCCTGGATGTGGTTGAGTCGCACCGTTTCCTTGGTCTTGTATTCGACCGACGCCTCACCTGGGAGGCTCATATTCGCAGCCTTAGGGTCTCTTGTACCCGCGCCATGGACATTCTCCGTTCCGTGACGTTCAGCGCTTGGGGCGCTGATAGGGCTACCGCCTTACTTTTTTATCGATCCTTTGTTCGCTCGAAGCTCGACTACGGATGCAAGTTTTATGCATCCGCAGCCGAGCGTTTATTGCGGAAGGTGGATTCAATCCACCACACCGGCCTTCGCCTTGCGACCGGTGCCTTCCGCACTTCCCCCATTGAGAGCCTGTTGGTCGATGCTGGGGAGATGCCACTCGCTCTGCGCCGCGTGCAGTGCATCACTCGCCTGTATGCGCGAGCCCGGCGCCTCCCTCAGTCGCCAACAGCTCTCACTGCATCCGCAGCTGATCTCGATGGTGCCTATGCCGCCAAGAGACGCCAGTCATACCCTAACCTCTTTGGGTTTAGGGCCAGGAATCTCCTTCGAGAGGTAGATATAGCTCTCGGGCCGGTGGCGCCCCTGGTTCTGCCCAGGACGCCACCCTGGAGGGTACCACATTTGGCTATTTGTCGCCACGCCTCTGCTCCCAAAGCTTGTACTGCACCGGGAGTATTGCATTCGACCTTTTTGGAGCACACATCGTGTCACGCTGGTACCGTGCCAGTGTATACGGATGGCTCCAAGTCCCAAGAGGGGGTCGGCTTCCACGCCGTATCCCCTCTGTTTGAAGTCAGCGGGGCTCTACCAGGCGCTGCGTCTGTCTTCACGGCCGAGCTGGTGGCAATACACCACTCGGTACGGGAGATTACGCGACGTGCCCGGTTCGGAGACCGGATTGTGATCTATAGCGACTCACAAAGCGCCCTGAGTGCTCTCGGGGCATTGGAATCTCCGCATCCCCTGGTTCGCGATATCCGTGACGCCACGGTTTTGGCGAGCCGGGCAGATGTCGAGATTATTTTCTGCTGGGTTCCTGGACATGTAGGAATTGCGGGGAATGAGCGCACCGATGAGGGCGCCAAAGAGTCCGCGAGGCCTCTGCGACCGGACCAGCGTTTCGCTCTTCCTCACACCGACTACATGGCAGGAATACGGGCAGCTCTTCGGACTGCTTGGCAAAGAAGATGGGAGACGGTCGAAGGGAACTTAAAGTTGCGTGCCATTGCGCCGCGACTGTTCCCATGGACCTATCCCCCAATGCCTCGGCGGCTTCAGGTTGCTTTCTGTCGTCTCCGAATCGGACACACTCGTGTGACGCATCGCTATCTGATGGAGCGCTCGCCTGCGCCCTATTGCAACGACTGCGTCGTCCCCCAGACTGTTCGGCACATTCTTGTCGAATGTCCCAGTCTAGGTGATCTTCGCGCACGACACCTGTCCCGGTACCGGGATGGGCGGGGTCGCTACCGCCTGTCCCTTGTTCTCGGGACGAGTACGTGTACTTTGACTGGTGGACTTATTGACTTTTTGGGGGAGGCCGGCCTTCTCCCTTTTATTTAACGCGATCTAATTGTTGTTGTTGTTTTGTAATTGTTTTGTTATTGCTTTGTTATTGTTATTGTTATTCCATTTTATTGTTTTCTGTTTAATTTTTTAAAGTAGCCTAAATTAGGCTGTTTGTTTACGGCAACTTATGCCTTAGTCGGCAGTCGCCAGATAGCCCCTTAATAAAAAAAAAAAAATTCTCTGGTCAGCCTCTAATTTCACAGGGTAGAATGCTGACCTTCTTTTCAAGCCAACCACCCCGGATCGGGGCTGAGGGGGAAGGGCACATTGTTTCCTAACCCCTCAGCTCCGGTTCAAAATAGGGTTTTTTTAACAAGCTGCTTCATCCCCACCCATACCTTCCTCACATTCCTTTTCCTCTCCTCTTCAAAATCTATCTTTTTTACGCAGTGTTCAAGGTGGAGCCGCCATGCCAAAGGACTGCCAGGCCACCAGGTGGAAGGGGTGGTCCCAAATAGCGGTCCCTGGCTCTGCCGGGCCTGTAAGCACCTCTTGCAGTGCGGGTTACTGCAAAAGGTAGTGAGCGATTACGTTCCGTAAAACCAAGAAAGTCACCATGCCCAATGATGAAAAAAAAACACCTCCCCTTAATTTCCCCTAAAACAACGGAGCCGCCCTCGTGCAGCTCCACAGAAAAGATGGAGGTCCCCCCCCCCTGTGCTTGCGCAGGGGACCCTCCATACCTCTTTAACCGGAGAGGAGGCTTACTCCTCTCCTACGCCTATGGGTGTAGGGGACTCCCCCTCACCCCGATCTCTGGAGTTGCTTTCGGGCACCTCCCTATATCCAGCCGCAGTCCCTCCTTTGCTTTCTAAGAGGAATGCCAATAAAGCCAGCAGGCAGCCCATTGTCGACCGCCCCTCGTGCAAGCGGCTCGGTAGGTAAAAACCCTTAGGGGGGAGAGGGAAGCCAAGCCCCTTCGGTCGCTTCCCACAAAAGACCTGCTGGCAAAAATATTAAACCTTGCCGGTAACAGGGCCGGTGCATTCCCGCTAAAGACTTATGACGTGGCCAAGGGGACCTGCCATGTCCTGGGAGGGGATCGCCAACTGGAGGCCCCTCCTGTAATAGACATGGTCCTTGAGGAAAACCAGCCTCAGACGGTAGGGCCTTCCATGGGGGAGAATCCGGGCTCGGCGCCAAGCACCGAACCCGAATCCGCCCCTATGCAAGGTCCTCATCAAACGGCTGTGGATTCTCAGGCAGTACAAGGAGGGGAGGGATCTCCTCCGGATGATGCCCCCGCGACCGGCAGGACCTTCTCTATTTCTCAGAAGGACCTGGCTGAGGCCGGTACATCTGGCCTGGGGGCTTCTACCGGCGGTGGTAAAAAGCGGTTTCATTCCCCGCCCTCCTCTGCAAAAAAGAAAAGGACGAAAAAGACCAAAAAGACGAAGAAGACTCGGGGCTCCTCTGCATTCGGGGGGGCTACAGGGACGAATAAGTCTGCTGCTACTTTGGCAAGCGACCAAGCGAAGATCGGCACATCTGGCCCCTCTTTTCCCCCCGGGTACGGAGCTCCTGACGATGACAAAGACCAAAAGTGCACAGGGTGGAGCCTCGATGACATCGGGGCCCCTCATTCAGAGGTTACCTGGCGTTTTCGAGCCCGCTGGCTTCAAACGCTTCCTCGTTATTCGCTCCACTGATGGCAGCATGTTGTCCAAGGGCAACATGATCCATCAGAGGAAAGGATTAGCTAGTGCAATTAGGAGACAGCCGAAGGTAAACCGTTTTTCAGGCGGGAGCCTTCTGGTGAATGCGGCGAATCCCGCCGAGGCGGCCAAGATAAGTGCTCTTCGGACACTTCATGGCACCTCGGTGAGTGTAACGACGCACACTACCATAAACTTTGTGAAAGGAGTAGTTTATGCGAGGGAACTCGTTGACTACTCCATTGAGGACCTCACCCTAGAGCTGGCCGACCTTCGGGCGGTCAAGGTCGAACGTGTGATGAGAAAACAGGGAGGGGCCTCGAGACCCACCCCTACATGCTTCGTCACGTTCGACTGTGACAAGCTCCCTGAGTCGGTGCGTGCCGGTTGGTACCGCTACCACGTGAAGGCATTCGTGCCACTGCCGCGGCGGTGCTATTACTGTCACCGCTTCGGCCATACGAATCGCTCATGTAGACGTGCAAAGTCGGGTTCACCCGAAGTATGTGTAAATTGCTCCAGGGTCGCACACGATAAGTCTAAATCGTGTGTAGCCAAGTGTGTCAATTGCGGAGACCCGCACTCTGCTTCTTCGAAGCAATGTAGGGCATATCTCCTTGAGAAAGAAATGTTGGCCGTTCAGGCCCAGGATCGACTCTTATTCCGCAAGGCAAAGGACTTGGTCCTGGCACGCCCGGCTCTGCCTAAGGCGTCATATGCCTCAATAGTTAGAAAGGCACCCTCTGCTCCTGGCCCATCCAGGCCAACGAGCACGGTTGTTTCCGCGCCCATTCGGTGCCCTTCTGCGGGCTCTACCACCTGGGCGCTCCCCTTGTAAAGCTGGCGGCAAAAAGGGTTCATACCCTGCCCCGGCTAAAACCAGGGCTCCCCCCTCTTCCCCCAGCGTGACTGTTTCCCGTAAGGCGAAACGGCCACTTGCCTCCACCAAGTCGTTAGACTCACAGGAGAAAACACCCCTGAAGATGGTCGCTAGGCCATCTTCCGGGGTTCGAAAAAGCTTTTCCCCGAAAGGAAGACAGCAACAAAGGAGCTTTTGCCCCTTCGCCCACGCCCCGAGGTTGAGCGAGTAGCTCGGAGACGGTGATTCCTCGAAAAGAGGGCCCCCCGCCTCCGAAGCCGCAACGCCCGCCTAAAGTTTCGAGGTGGAGGGAAAAAAAGACTCGCATGGCGAGTCCAACCTCCCCCAATAAGTCCTCGATGGCAACAGCGCCTTCAGCGCTTTGTCCGGCCAACAGCGCCCGGGGTTCTGCCCCCGGGAAGCGTACGGCCATTCCCGTGAGGGTCTTTAATTCGAGAAGGGCCCCCGCGTCTCCTCCGAGCTAGGCCTGGAGGGCATATTCCTTCAATGGAATTGCCGGGGACTCCGGGCCTCCCGGGAGGAGCTGCAGAGGCTCGTCTCGCCCCGTTCCCCGGTAGCTATTTTTCGCAGAAGACCATGCTAGGCGCGTGCGCGCTGCCTGCCCTCCCGGGGTATAAGGGTCTTGCGACCCCACCACCGCGGGATGGCCGGGCTGGGGGTTACGCGGTTTACACCCGGCATGATGTCTCCGTTTTTCCTTTCTCTTTACATACCTCCTTTCAGGCAGTGGCTGTGCAGCTGCACCTGGATAGGAGGTATACTATCATTTCTGCGTACATTCCACCGTCAGCTGACTTCGACGTGGGGGACTTCCGCTGCGTCGTGGAACGGTTGCCAAGGCCCTATCTCTTGCTTGGAGATTTTAACGGCAGGCATCCTCTCTGGGCAGATTACTCCATAAATCCCAGGGGATAAGTCTTTGCCGATCTGATCGAAGAGCTTAAGATGGGTGTCCTATACGTGGATGAGTTTACGCATAAGTGTCCGAGAACCGCTTCATTTTCTTGCCTTAACCTATTTTGTGCTCTTCGGATGCACAGTCTGATTTTGATTTGGGAGTGGTCGATGACCTCCATGGTAGTGATCACTTTCCCATTGAAATATTTTTTTCAGGGCAACTGCCGCCTGAGAGACCACCTCGGTGGTGCTTGGCGCGGGCACGGTGGCCTGCATTTCAGGAAATGACTGAATTCTCTATCTCAGTCGAAGAGTTTAGGTCGGTAGATGAGGCCGTTGAGTTCTTCCCCGGTAACCCCATTGCCGTGGGCCTGACTACTATTCTTAGGACGTCTGGCAATTTTGCACGCCGACCACTCACATGGTGGTCGGCCGAGTGTGAGACGGCCCTCAAACTGAAGCGTTATACCTACATGCGCTATAAGCGCTGCCCGAACGATTTGACTGTCGCTGAATTTCTTCGGGCTAGGGCTAGGTTCCGGTATATTTCGAAGCACGCCTGCCGTTTTTCTTGGCGTGCATACGAGTCTTCACTTAACGCAAAGACCCTTTAGCTGAGGTGTGAAAGTGAGTCAAAAGGATTTGGGGCAAGTTCTCGCAGGACACACCTCCCGTTCTCCAGGAGAATGGGACCGCAATCTCGAACCCCGCAGCCGTGGCGGAATCCTTAGCGACCGCTTTTTCCGCATTCTCAAGCCACGATGCTGCTCCGCCAGAATTCAATGCACGTCGTGATGTCGCGGAAGGCCACCGGCTGGACTTTACCTCCAGAGGCGGAGAATCCTTCAACGACAAGTTTACTGTGAGTGAATTGCGGTCCGCTCTCGCTTCGTGCGCGGACACGGCCCATGGTCAAGACGATGTTCCGTAGGCCATGCTTCAACACCTGGGTGAGCGAGGCATGGCATTTCTGTTAGATTTGTTTAACAAGATCTGGGTGGAAGGTCTTCTCCCAGACTCCTGTCGAATCGCTACTGTGCTCGCCTTTTGCAAGCCGGGGAGAGATCACTCTACTCCGACAGGTTTCCGCCCAATCTCTCTAACCTCTTGCGTGTGCAAGTTGATGGAGAAATTGGTTAATGTTAGATTAGTCTATTTCCTGGGCAGCGGAGGCCATCTGTCTTCTGCACAGTGCCGCTTTCGTAAGTTCCACTCCACGTCGGATGCTCTGCTCCGACTGGAACTTCCGTCTGCGAGGCTTTCCTTCGTAGACAGCACTACGCCACGGTGTTTTTTGATCTGGAGAAGGCCTATGATACCGCATGGTGATACGGTATCATAGAGACTCTCTACACGATGGGGGCAAGGGGACGCCTCCTAATGTTTATATCTGAATTTTTGCGAGATCGTTGATTCCGCGTACGGGTGGGGGGAGCCCTATCCGGCCTAAAGGAGCAGGAAGAGGGTGTCCCGCAGGGAAGTGTCCTCAGTGTCACACTATTTTCCCTGCTAATCAACGGCATCACCTCGGTAGTGCACGAAGATGTTCTTGCTACTCTCTACACCAACGACCTTTCGATCTCTTTTGGCGCGGCCCTAGATGCCAACTCTGCAGCGTCGACTCCAACAGGCATTGAACCGCGTCTCTCGCTATGCCGAAGCGCACAGGTTTCGGTTTTCTTTAGCCAAGACTAAGGTGGTGCACTTCTGCCGCCATCCACTGCTTCACCCCGACCCAGATTTGTTTCTTAATGGGGTGCGCCTCAGAGTGGTTGAGTCGCACCGTTTTCTTGGTCTTGTATTCGACCGACGCCTCACCTGGGAGGCTCATATTCACAGCCTTAGGGTCTCTTGTACCCGCCCCATGGACATTCTTCGTTCCGTGACGTTGAGCGCTTGGAGAGCTGATAAGGCTACTGCCTTACTTTTTTATCGATCCTCTGTTTGCTTGAAGCTCGACTACGGATGCGAGTTTTATGCATCCGCAGCCGAGCGTTTATTGCGGAAGGTAGATTCGATCCACCACACCGGCCTTCGCCTTGCGACCGGTGCCTTCCGCACTTTTCCCATTGAGAGCCTGTTGGTCGATTCTGGGGAGATGCCACTCGCTCTGTGCCGCGTGCAGTGCAATACCCTCTTGTACGCGCGAGCCCGGCGTCTCCCTCAGTCGCCAACAGCTCTCACTGCATCCGCAGCTGATCTCGATGGTGCCTATGCCGCCGATAGACGCCAGTCATACCTTAAGCCCTATAAGTTTAGCGCCAGGAAACTCCTTCGAGAGGTAGATATAGCTCTCGGGCCGGTGGCGCCCCTGGTTTTGCCCAAGACGCCACCCTGGAGGGTACCACATTTGGCTATTTGTCGCCACGCCTCTGCTTCCATAGCTTGTACTGCCCCGGGAGTATTGCTGAGACCTTTTTGGAGCACACATCGTGTCACGCTGGTACCGTGCCAGTGTATACTGATGGCTCTGAGTCGCAAGAGGGCGTCGGCTTCCACGCCGTATCCCCTCTGTTTGAAGTCAGCGGGGTTTTACCAGGCACTGCGTCTGTCTTCAAGGCCGAGCTGGTGGCAATACACTACTCGGTACGGGAGATTAAGCGACGTGCCCGGTTCGGAGACCGGATTGTGATTTATAGCGACTCACAAAGCGCCCTGAGTGCTCTCGGGGCATTGGAATCTCCGCATCCCCTGGTTCGCGATATCCGTGACGCCACGGTTTTGGCGAGCTGGGCAGATGTCGAGATTATTTTCTGCTGGGTTCCTGGACATGTAGGAATTGCGGGGAATGAGCGCACCGATGAGGGCGCCAAAGAGTCCGCGAGGACTCTGCGACCGGACCAGCGTTTCGCTCTTCCTCACACCGACTACATGGCAGGAATACGGGCAGCTCTTCGGACTGCTTGGCAAAGAAGATGGGAGACGGTCGAAGGGAACTTAAAGTTGCGTGCCATTGCGCCGCGACTGTTCCCATGGACCTATCCCCCAATGCCTCGGCGGCTTCAGGTTGCTTTCTGTCGTCTCCGAATCGGACACACTCGTGTGACGCATCGCTATCTGATGGAGCGCTCGACTGCGCCCTATTGCAACGACTGCGTCGTCCCCCAGACTGTTCGGCACATTCTTGTCGAATGTCCCAGTCTAGGTGATCTTCGCGCACGACACATGTCCCGGTACCGGGATGGGCGGGGTCGCTACCGCCTGTCCCTTGTTCTCGGGACGAGTGCGTGTACTTTGACTGGTGGACTTATTGACTTTTTGGGGGAGGCCGGCCTTCTCCCTTTTATTTAACGCGATCTAATTGTTGTTGTTGTTTTTGTAATTGTTTTGTTATTGCTTTGTTATTGTTATTCCATTTTATTGTTTTCTGTTTAATTTTTTAAAGTAGCCTAAATTAGGCTGTTTGTTTACGGCAACTTATGCCTTAGTCGGCAGTCGCCAGATAGCCCCTTAATAAAAAAAAAAAAATTCTCTGGTCAGCCTCTAATTTCACAGGGTAGAATGCTGACCTTCTTTTCAAGCCAACCACCCCGGATCGGGGCTGAGGGGGAAGGGCACATTGTTTCCTAACCCCTCAGCTCCGGTTCAGGATAGGGTTTTTTTAACAAGCTGCTTCATCCCCACCCATACCTTCCTCACATTCCTTTTCCTCTCCTCTTCAAAATCTATCTTTTTTACGCAGTGTTCAAGGTGGAGCCGCCATGCCAAAGGACTGCCAGGCCACCAGGTGGAAGGGGTGGTCCCAAATAGCGGTCCCTGGCTCTGCCGGGCCTGTAAGCACCTCTTGCAGTGCGGGTTACTGCAAAAGGTAGTGAGCGATTACGTTCCGTAAAACCAAGAAAGTCACCATGCCCAATGATGAAAAAAAAACACCTCCCCTTAATTTCCCCTAAAACAACGGAGCCGCCCTCGTGCAGCTCCACAGAAAAGATGGAGGTCCCCCCCCCTGTGCTTGCGCAGGGGACCCTCCATACCTCTTTAACCGGAGAGGAGGCTTACTCCTCTCCTACGCCTATGGGTGTAGGGGACTCCCCCTCACCCCGATCTCTGGAGTTGCTTTCGGGCACCTCCCTATATCCAGCCGCAGTCCCTCCTTTGCTTTCTAAGAGGAATGCCAATAAAGCCAGCAGGCAGCCCATTGTCGACCGCCCCTCGTGCAAGCGGCTCGGTAGGTAAAAACCCTTAGGGGGGAGAGGGAAGCCAGGCCCCTTCGGTCGCTTCCCACAAAAGACCTGCTGGCAAAAATATTAAACCTTGCCGGTAACAGGGCCGGTGCATTCCCGCTAAAGACTTATGACGTGGCCAAGGGGACCTGCCATGTCCTGGAAGGGGATCGCCAACTGGAGGCCCCTCCTGTAATAGACATGGTCCTTGAGGAAAACCAGCCTCAGACGGTAGGGCCTTCCATGGGGGAGAATAAGGGCTCGGCGCCAAGCACCGAACCCGAATCCGCCCCTATGCAAGGTCCTCATCAAACGGCTGTGGATTCTCAGGCAGTACAAGGAGGGGAGGGATCTCCTCCGGATGATGCCCCCGCGACCGGCAGGACCTTCTCTATTTCTCAGAAGGACCTGGCTGAGGCCGGTACATCTGGCCTGGGGGCTTCTACCGGCGGTGGTAAAAAGCGGTTTCATTCCCCGCCCTCCTCTGCAAAAAAGAAAAGGACGAAAAAGACCAAAAAGACGAAGAAGACTCGGGGCTCCTCTGCATTCGGGGGGGCTACAGAGACGAATAAGTCTGCTGCTACTTTGGCAAGCGACCAAGCGAAGATCGGCACATCTGGCCCCTCTTTTCCCCCCGGGTACGGAGCTCCTGACGATGACAAAGACCAAAAGTGCACAGGGCGGAGCCTCGATGACATCGGGGCCCCTCATTTAGAGGTTACCTGGCGTTTTCGAGCCCGCTGGCTTCAAACGCTTCCTCGTTATTCGCTCCACTGATGGCAGCATGTTGTCCAAGGGCAACATGATCCATCAGAGGAAAGGATTAGCTAGTGCAATTAGGAGACAGCCGAAGGTAAACCGTTTCTCAGGCGGGAGCCTTCTGGTGAATGCGGCGAATCCCGCCGAGGCGGCCAAGATAAGTGCTCTTCGGACACTTCATGGCACCTCGGTGAGTGTAACGACGCACACTACCATAAACTTTGTGAAAGGAGTAGTTTATGCGAGGGAACTCGTTGACTACTCCATTGAGGACCTCACCCTAGAGCTGGCCGACCTTCGGGCGGTCAAGGTCGAACGTGTGATGAGAAAACAGGGAGGGGCCTCGAGACCCACCCCTACATGCTTCGTCACGTTCGACTGTGACAAGCTCCATGAGTCGGTCCGTGCCGGTTGGTACCGCTACCACGAGAAGGCATTCGTGCCACTGCCGCGGCGGTGCTATTACTTTCACCGCTTCGGCCATACGAATCGCTCATGTAGACGTGCAAAGTCGGGTTCACCCGAAGTATGTGTAAATTGCTCCAGGGTCGCACACGATAAGTCTAAATCGTGTGTAGCCAAGTGTGTCAATTGCGGAGACCCGCACTCTGCTTCTTCGAAGCAATGTAGGGCATATCTCCTTGAGAAAGAAATGTTGGCCGTTCAGGCCCAGGATCGACTCCTATTCCGCAAGGCAAAGGACTTGGTCCTGGCACGCCCGGCTCTGCCTAAGGCGTCATATGCCTCAATAGTTAGAAAGGCACCCTCTGCTCCTGGCCCATCCAGGCCAACGAGCACGGTTGTTTCCGCGCCCATTCGGTGCCCTTCTGCGGGCTCTACCACCTGGGCGCTCCCCTTGTAAAGCTGGCGGCAAAAAGGGTTCATACCCTGCCCCGGCTAAAACCAGGGCTCCCCCCTCTTCCCCCAGCGTGACTGTTTCCCGTAAGGCGAAACGGCCACGTGCCTCCACCAAGTCGTTAGACTCACAGGAGAAAACACCCCTGAAGATGGTCGCTAGGCCATCTTCCGGGGTTTGAAAAAGCTTTTCCCCGAAAGAAAGACAGCAACAAAGGAGCTTTTGCCCCTTCGCCCACGCCCCGAGGTTGAGCGAGTAGCTCGGAGACGGTGGTTCCTCGAAAAGAGGTCCCCCCGCCTCCGAAGCCGCAACGCCCGCCTAAAGTTTCGAGGTGGAGGGAAAAAAAGACTCGCATGGCGAGTCCAACCTCCCCCAATAAGTCCTCGATGGCAACAGCGCCTTCAGCGCTTTGTCCGGCCAACAGCGCCCGGGGTTCTGCCCCCGGGAAGCGTACGGCCATTCCCGTGAGGGTCTTTAATTCGAGAAGGGCCCCCGCGTCTCCTCCGAGCTAGGCCTGGAGGGCATATTCCTTCAATGGAATTGCCGGGGACTCCGGGCCTCCCGGGAGGAGCTGCAGAGGCTCGTCTCGCCCCGTTCCCCGGTAGCTATTTTTCGCAGAAGACCATGCTAGGCGCGTGCGCGCTGCCTGCCCTCCCGGGGTATAAGGGTCTTGCGACCCCACCACCGCGGGATGGCCGGGCTGGGGGTTACGCGGTTTACACCCGGCATGATGTCTCCGTTTTTCCTTTCTCTTTACATACCTCCTTTCAGGCAGTGGCTGTGCAGCTGCACCTGGATAGGAGGTATACTATCATTTCTGCGTACATTCCACCGTCAGCTGACTTCGACGTGGGGGACTTCCGCTGCGTCGTGGAACGGTTGCCGAGGCCCTATCTCTTGCTTGGAGATTTTAACGGCAGGCATCCTCTCTGGGCAGATTACTCCATAAATCCCAGGGGACAAGTCTTTGCCGATCTGATCGAAGAGCTTAAGATGGGTGTCCTATACGTGGATGAGTTTACGCATAAGTGTCCGAGAACCGCTTCATTTTCTTGCCTTAACCTATTTTGTGCTCTTCGGATGCACAGTCTGATTTTGATTTGGGAGTGGTCGATGACCTCCATGGTAGTGATCACTTTCCCATTCAAATATTATTTTCAGGGCAACTGCCGCCTGAGAGACCACCTCGGTGGTGCTTGGCGCGGGCACGGTGGCCTGCATTTCAGGAAATGACTGAATTCTCTATCTCAGTCGAAGAGTTTAGGTCGGTAGATGAGGCCGTTGAGTTCTTCCCCGGTAACCCCATTGCCGTGGGCCTGACTACTATTCTTAGGACGTCTGGCCGTTTTGCACGCCGACCACTCCCATGGTGGTCGGCCGAGTGTGAGACGGCCCTCAAACTGAAGCGTTATACCTACATGCGCTATAAGCGCTGCCCGAACGATTTGACTGTCGCTGAATTTCTTCGGGCTAGGGCTAGGTTCCGGTATATTTCGAAGCACGCCTGCCGTTTTTCTTGGCGTGCATACGAGTCTTCACTTAACGCAAAGACCCTTTAGCTGAGGTGTGAAAGTGAGTCAAAAGGATTTGGGGCAAGTTCTCGCAGGACACACCTCCCGTTCTCCAGGAGAATGGGACCGCAATCTCGAACCCCGCAGCCGTGGCGGAATCCTTAGCGACCGCTTTTTCCGCATTCTCAAGCCACGATGCTGCTCCGCCAGAATTCATTCACGTCGTGATGTCGCGGAAGGCCACCGGCTGGACTTTACCTCCAGAGGCGGAGAATCCTTCAACGACCAGTTTACTGTGAGTGAATTGCGGTCCGCTCTCGCTTCGTGCGCGGACACGGCCCATGGTCAAGACGATGTTCCGTAGGCCATACTTCAACACCTGGGTGAGCGAGGCATGGCATTTCTGTTAGATTTGTTTAACAAGATCTGGGTGGAAGGTCTTCTCCCAGACTCCTGTCGAATCGCTACTGTGCTCGCCTTTTGCAAGCCGGGGAGAGATCACTCTACTCCGACAGGTTTCCGCCCAATCTCTCTAACCTCTTGCGTGTGCAAGTTGATGGAGAAATTGGTTAATGTTAGATTAGTCTATTTCCTGGGCAGCGGAGGCCATCTGTCTTCTGCACAGTGCCGCTTTCGTAAGTTCCACTCCACGTCGGATGCTCTGCTCCGACTGGAAATTCCGTCTGCGAGGCTTTCCTTCGTAGACAGCACTACGCCACGGTGTTTTTTGATCTGGAGAAGGCCTATGATACCGCATGGTGATACGGTATCATAGAGACTCTCTACACGATGGGGGCAAGGGGACGCCTCCTAATGTTTATATCTGAATTTTTGCGAGATCGTTGATTCCCCGTACGGGTGGGGGGAGCCCTATCCGGCCTAAAGGAGCAGGAAGAGGGTGTCCCGCAGGGAAGTGTCCTCGGTGTCACACTATTTTCCCTGCTAATCAACGGCATCACCTCGGTAGTGCACGAAGATGTTCTTGCTACGCTCTACACCAACGACCTTTCGATCTCTTTTGGCGCGGCCCTAGATGCCAACTCTGGAGCGTCGACTCCAACAGGCATTGAACCGCGTCTCTCGCTATGCCGAAGCGCACAGGTTTCGGTTTTCTTTAGCCAAGACTAAGGTGGTGCACTTCTGCCGCCATCCACTGCTTCACCCCGACCCAGATTTGTTTCTTAATGGGGTGCGCCTCAGAGTGGTTGAGTCGCACCGTTTCCTTGGTCTTGTATTCGACCGACGCCTCACCTGGGAGGCTCATATTCACAGCCTTAGGGCCTCTTGTACCCGCCCCATGGACATTCTTCGTTCCGTGACGTTGAGCGCTTGGAGAGCTTATAAGGCTACTGCCTTACTTTTTTATCGATCCTCTGTTTGCTTGAAGCTCGACTACGGATGCGAGTTTTATGCATCCGCAGCCGAGCGTTTATTGCGGAAGGTGGATTCGATCCACCACACCGGCCTTCGCCTTGCGACCGGTGCCTTCCGCACTTTTCCCATTGAGAGCCTGTTGGTCGATTCTGGGGAGATGCCACTCGCTCTGTGCCGCGTGCAGTGCAATACCCTCTTGTACGCGCGAGCCCGGCGTCTCCCTAAGTCGCCAACAGCTCTCACTGCATCCGCAGCTGATCTCGATGGTGCCTATGCCGCCGATAGACGCCAGTCATACCTTAAGCCCTATAAGTTTAGCGCCAGGAAACTCCTTCGAGAGGTAGATATAGCTCTCGGGTCGGTGTCGCCCCTGGTTTTGCCCAAGACGCCACCCTGGAGGGTACCACATTTGGCTATTTGTCGCCACGCCTCTGCTTCCATAGCTTGTACTGCCCCGGGAGTATTGCTGAGACCTTTTTGGAGCACACATCGTGTCACGCTGGTACAGTGCCAGTGTATACTGATGGCTCTGAGTCGCAAGAGGGCGTCGGCTTCCACGCCGTATCCCCTCTGTTTGAAGTCAGCGGGGTTTTACCAGGCGCTGCGTCTGTCTTCAAGGCCGAGCTGGTGGCAATACACTACTCGGTACGGGAGATTAAGCGACGTGCCCGGTTCGGAGACCGGATTGTGATCTATAGCGACTCACAAAGCGCCCTGAGTGCTCTCGGGGCATTGGAATCTTCGCATCCCCTGGTTCGCGAAATCCGTGACGCCATGGTTTTGGCGAGCCGGGCCGATGTCGAGATTATCTTCTGCTGGGTTCCTGGACATATAGGAATTGAAGGGAATGAGCACTTCGATGAGGGCGCCAAAGAGTCCGCGAGCACTCTGCGACCGGACCAGCGTTTCGTTCTTCCTCACACTGACTACATGGCAGGAATACGGGCAGCTCTTCGGACTGCTTGGCAAAGAAGATGGGAGATGGTCGAAGGGAACTTAAAGTGGCGTGTCATTGCGCAGCGACTGTTCCCATGGACCTATCCCCTAATGCCGCGGCGGCTTCAGGTTTCTTTCTGTCGTCTCCGAATCAGGCACACTCGTTTGACGCATTGCTATTTGATGGAGCGCTCGCCTGCGCCCTATTGCAACGACTGCGTCGTCCCCCAGACTGTTCGGCACATTCTTGTCGAATGTCCTAGTCTGGGTGATCTTCGCGCACGACACCTGTCCCTGTACCTGGATGGGCTGGGTTGCTACCGCCTGTCCCTTGTAATCGGGACGAGTTCGTACACATTGACTTGAGGACTTGTTGACTTTTGGGGGAGTCCGGGCTTCTTTCCTTTATTTAAGGTTCTTGTTGTCTGTTGTTGTTGTTTTATAGGTTGTACTCTCCTGTACCGGCGTGAGGGATACCTTCTCCTACTGCCGGAGATTGCCTTCTGATTGTTAAGTTTTGTTAATTTATATCATTGTTATGTTTTCATATTTTTATTTTAAAGAACCCTAGTTCTAGGCTGTCGTGTTTCCGGCCACTTATGCCCATGTGGGCAGTTGCCAGATAGGCTCTATAGAATAAAAAAATTAAAAATTGCTGATCGAAAATAAATACAGTAAGACGAAATGGGGTATTTAAATGCTTTATTACATAGCAGGATAATTTTAATTTTAATAAACATCGGATCTCAAAATGGAAATTTATTTTATGTTACGCAGTCAATGATTATAAAAACTGTCAGAATAACGTAATCTCGGCATAATAACTTTAGCAATATCAAAATTTGTAACATTGCGGTCAAATAACTAAACAAGCTGAAATAATAAGCCTTTATTTATTGCGATGAAGTTTTAGTTTAAGAGAAGAGAAATGATAATCCTTTTGTTCAAATCAGTCGTGTGTCTTCAGATGGAAGATAAAGTGCATTTTTCCTCCCCTTATTGGCAAAATGATATCACTACATTAGAAATAATAAAAGCAACTGACCACCAAGTTCATCCAATAGCTGAAAAAACACAATATAGCTAGATTAAAGAATTAAAATTACTTGCTTGAAAATGAACGATTTTCACTAAGCGATAGAAGTCTTTAATATTTTGAAAGGTTGCTATAATATAAACTTTGAACCGGTATTTCATTGCGCTGTAAAAATCACAGGAATTAATTCTCAGTAAGTAAACTATATATTTTTACAATAATTTCAACTTGAAAATAACTTCAGGCTAATTCAGATCAAAGCACGTTAATAAATATGTTTCAAAATCAATTCGAAAAGAACTTATTTAATTATTATATACCCTACTATATTAAAGCGCAGGTATTATTCCGGTTTGATTAAAGTACTATTTGCTTATATTAACCAAGTCCTCTTTAGATTTGTTTCTTTACTTTTGCTACAACTAACTATGTAGCTGAGGGTCAGACAATGGGGGAGAGAGAGCAAGTATGTGCGATTGGGTCAAGAGAAATGGATTTCGAGCGAAGGAGCCCTGCTTCCAGACCGTCGATAAACTTTCGGACTGATAACGCGCCAGGATCCCGTCGCGTTTACGATTTTACGGCCTTCACCGCCGATTTCCGCCATTGAAGCTGTTTGAGCGAATCGATAACGATTCCGTCGGCAAACATTGGAACTTCTGGCGTAGTAGTATATATTCTCCATCCTGAGGATAATCTTCGAAGTATTCTTAATGCTTTCGTGTCGCGATCTATCTCCACGTTGCTCCCAAGTAAGTAAGCCCACGCAATACAGAAGCTATTAACGCGGTATCATAAGAGGTCTTTGGAATCATTCATCGATGACGCGCAGTCCTCAAGCGACAAACCCCAGTGCTTTTCGGTCTCGCAGCATGTATCCATATTCGCAACGACGAAGACTACCTCTGTAATATCGCGCTCAACCCTCCTCCTCAAGGAAATACCTTCCTCCGAGTACCCACCCTCGTGGTCTTCTTCATAAAATCATAAGTCTTACATTTTCTTTCATCGTCGAAGTGGCGTAATGCTCTCCGACGAAGCGCCTCACCTCGTAATCTCCTCACGATCCCTCTCGGGTAAGTATTGTAATAATTATTGAGCCTTGTACGGCTAAGTCTCACCTCGCAGTCGCCTGCCGCTTTCATTCGGGTAATTAGTGTACTTATTGAGCCTAGTACGGCTAAGACGATTCATACTTGTCATTTCTAGTTCATTCATTTAGTAAAGTGTGTTAACTAAATTGCCTGTTTATTATTTTATGAATATCTATTAGTGTTTCTATGGGATTAAAATATTATTTTTAAATCCTCCAACTATTAAAGCCTAATTAAATAGTAGCAATACCGGCCAACGATTAAATCATTCTCGCTATTTAAAATCCCATCGCACTCGAAGAGGAAATCTTTTCCTAATTTGGGCTCTCGTCTTCCCTCCCCTGCATCTTTGGAGGGAAGCCAAAAGGATCAGGTTCAGACTACCTCAAATCTACGACACGGACCAACGGGCCTTTCCTATTCTTGCTACTATAATAAACTATAATACCATATGAAAATTAGGTTTCTGTTTAATTCTGAGAAACCCAATTTATAAGTTTTTACTTGTCTATGGGTTTCAATTTTCTTCGATCAATCTTAGACAAGACTACTGAAAACACCTTTCCTAATTAATGACCACGAAATGTCAATCCTAGAGCATGAACCTCCCAAAATATCAATCATAGCTAATAAACCCAATAAACTTAATGGTATATTTAAAAATAATCTGTAAAATAACTTTTATTAAACAAGAAAAAAATTACACAAGCAAATTAAACAAACACAATTAAAATAACTAAAGAGTAAAATATTAATCCAATGGTTAAAAAAGAGAAATATGATGTCAGGAATTTCCAAATCCATTCGAACCTAATCGATTCTGTCACATATGTTTGGTTAGTCAAGGTTAGGTTACGTTATTTGAACCTAACCTAACCTAAACAAAACTTTCTTGACCAAATTCAAACTTAAGTAGCATTTTTGCCTAAATTTTTCATATTGATCTGATTATCAATTATTATTATTTATTTAAATAATTCAATCTAATGTAATGACCCCCATAAAAGATCAATCCTAGATAATGACTTCTAACATAGGATGGGGGTCGTTGTCTAGGATTGATCCATTTTCTTTCGATTTCACTCCATCTCTTTATTTATTATCCTTTGTTGCAGTGATTTTAAAGCTTTTTAGACCTCTCTCCCAAACCTTTTTCACCAAAGGTCACTCTCATATGTAGGAAAAATGTAATAGAATTCAAGGAGAAGGGGGTAGGTACCATTTTCCAATTAATAAGAGAGCAAATGATATGGTGTACGTGTAAGCAAGATATCGCCAGCACAAATCACGAAACAATCCTGAAGGAAATAAATAATTTAAATAGGTGGAAAAACGATAAGTATTTTGTACACGATTTTTTGACACTCCACAAGCCTCCTAAAGAGTTGGCTAGTTTTCCCTTGGAAATAAACATGACTAACGGAGTCCAGATAGATGAGGGAGAATAGAATGTAGTGTTTGGCTTGCGACAGTGACTGATATAAAAATATAATGATCAAAAGGTAGGAATTGAGCGTGCCAGAATAACTCGCATTGGCGAAACATTATACATTTGTACTATAAGTTAAAAATTTAGATTGCACAATCTTATATATACATACGAGTACATACCATTAAAATATACAATTTAAACAAAGAAATATGTGTTAATATAATTTTAAAATTACGGTATGGCAGAAATGACATTTTTCGGCATTATATCCGGATTAACAAGATTAACTTTAATATAAATTAAGGCTAATATTGTACAATTATGAAGTAGTTCACAAATAGAAAAAGCAAAATATTTCTTATTATTTTTAATTTAAGGTGAAATTTTTAGTAAAGTTTGACGTGATGTAGATTTTGTATAATCTGTAGAACTAAATTGGTAGAAAGATCAATAATCTATCAGTTTGACTCAGCCAAGCTGTCAGCCTCAATCCCCTGATAAATCTTGAGATTATCCCGACACTGGGAGCAAATACCTCCCAACAATTGAGAACTTGCTTTATTGAATTTGACAGAATTATAGCGACAATCCCATTGTTGGATTACCTGCATTTTCTCTCCATTATCTGGAACTAAAATATCAAATTGTCAAGTAATTAAGGTTTTTTTTAGACGATATAAAAATCCAACAGTTTACCACAAAGTTGGGAATCACACCCACTACCCTCTTCGTGCCCTATTAGTCACTAGGCCACACATCACTTTTACACGCTGAATAGGTCCTTCATAGTGATGGGGTCTATGCGCTCTAGCATATTAGGGAGGCGGTGAGCCATATGTCACTTCCTCACACACCACCTTCGTGAGCACCGATTATAAAAAATATCATCCACTTCCACCTCGTTTATCTCTTTCTCTTCCCAACACATATTCACATATGCATCCTACCTTTTACCGTGTCTTCCCCCTTCCTCACACCCTCACAATCGTATATTATCTTCACTAGGCTTTTTCTAATCGCCCTTCTTACATACACATACACTCCAGAACACTTTCACTTAAAACCTCATCTGCATCCTTCTTCATACCCTAAAGTTCCGAAGCTGTCCATTTGTACTGCCATTACAGAGATACTTATCCTTTTCTAACTAAAACACTCCTCTACAGCAATGTTTGCACGAGCATCTCCGCAGGCAAGTTCCTAGCACATTCCATACTCAAACTTTTAACAATCATTAACGCTTTATTCGCCCTTTATAATTTCCTATCAGTTAAAATCCATTGGTCACTAACTGGTTCATACTTACCACTTTCATTAACAACGCACGAGTTTAAGTGTGACATCAAACACTTGGATATCATACCACTCCTCATTCTCACGCCCAAATTCTTTTACCGTACTGTTTCCCGCTGTCACCTTTAGACCCATAAAATTACATATACTGCCAAGAATGCAATAAACATATTCACATCATTCTCACCTCCAGCCACCACGCCTCACCATTTATCATCATTCATCCTCTCTCTCTTGATCCTCAAATGTACTTCTTTCGTTACCTCATCCACAAAAATATTAAATAGCCATGGAGAAATAAAACAACCTCGTATTACGTCTCCACATATATCAAACTACTCCAGGTTTTTCTTTAACTCAGTTTAATTATGATATAAATACTCTTTACACAATCCGACATTTTACCATTTACTCCATGCGTTCTTCACAAGCAAACGTATTGCTTATCTATCTACATAATCTAGAAACATGTACCTTAATTTTACTGCACAGCTCTTATTCCTTGTTTTTTATTTAGCTGTTTCACAGCAAATGTTTGACCTACTTTCTCCCATGACCTCTCTGAGGCTTCTTTGTTCTTCCCATAACACACCCTTAGTTTTCTTTCTGTATACACCCATTAGAACTTTCCCTTCATTTTACCTATAACATTAAACAGATTTATCAACCTGTAGTTCTTGCGTTCATGATTCTCCCTTTTCCTCTTATGACACTATTACTACATTCCTCCAGTCATTATGCGTTTTTCCACTTTCAAAAGACTCACAACACTACCACCAAGCACATTTCAGAACACAATCGCAACAATTTTTAGGATCATAGTGACTATATCCTCTACTCCAGTTGCTTTCCAATTTTTCAGACATCTTAGAGTAGTAACTAGCTTGTGCATAATTATTTCTTCCATACGCAAATAAAACACCCTATTTACGCACACAAAGCCATCATATTAACATTTGCATCATCCCCTTATACGCAAATTATACACTCATCAAATTATTCCCACCATCTACTCTTCACCTCTTTGATTTTTATAGAGCTATTCTTCTCCTTGTTCTTCCCCTTTCTGATTTTCCTTCCTAAATAGCTTCCTGTTCCTATCGGCATCCTCATTCAGCCTTTGCTAAAACGCTATATGGAAACCTTTCCTACTCTGTTTAATTACTTGCTACACATACCTTTTCTTCTCCTATGCATTTAACTGCATCTCACTTTCCCTCATCATCGATATTTAAATTGCCAGATGTACCTTCTTTTTGCTTTCCAGTACATGATTCATAGCATGATTTCACCTTCCGGCATTTTGCTAACTCTTTTCAGTTCTAGCATACCTACACTATTGCTTTTTCTCCATGCTCGCATGAAATTTCCTCGCTTCTATTCTCAGGCATTCTCACAGTTGATCAGAAACAAACAAATCTGCAAGAATTTGATACAAGACCTTCGCCATCACCGTGAGATCATTTGACCGTGATATCTACCTTTAAACTTCGTGCTTCAGAGTAACTTTGTTTCCAAGGTAGGGAACAAAAACCCTGGTCCCAATCTACCGTAATGGCGCCACTCACTCTGTATAGGTTCTATTTTATCTAAAGATGATGAGAGGAAGGACAAAATACCACCTCAAGAGTTTCTTCTCGCCATTCTCCGTCCCATCCTGGCTTGGAGAAGAATAAAAGGACCGACCGAGGCAAACCTTACCGCGGGAACTCCCTCCCCCGCCCACATCGACTATTATTTGGCCGATTGAGGGCAGTGTCAGCCGGCAGGCGGGAGGGAATTAAGAGAGGAGTACACATAATTCCTTATGCACTCAGGAGATCTCAATATTTTGGACATTCTCACTCAAACTTTCTACACGGAAAGGCGACAGAGGTCATAACAATGGCCACAAAGGACATGCCTTAAGTTTACATATTACATGTACTATGAAGACATTAGGCATGTACTATAAAGGGGTTATTAGAACTTTTAAATTGTTCCGAATATTCTGCAAGCTATTTAGAGATAGCTTTATAAATCTTAAGATTACTTTAAACTACACATAATTGTGGTTTTGTGTTACTTGAATTCTCTGAATAGCAACTTATAAGTTTGAATATTGCTTCATCTCTATTTGCTCGAAATAGCCGTGAACCATTTCCAGAGAAAAATGTTACTGGGAATGACAAGTGAGTTCTTTGCTGCATTATTAAACGCAAAATACAATGGCATGATCGCAAACAAAAATAAATACTTACTCCTGGACATCGTCTCCAAGTTTAGAAAGTTAGTCTCTGCCTTTAGTTCGATGTGAATCAATTTGTTAAATAGGAGGTCCTCAATAATAAACAGTTAATGCACGCCCTTTTATATGGTCAACAATTGAAGCATTTGAATAAAACTATTAAACAACAACGTTCTTCATTGGTCATTCTAAAGGCTCTCTTCCACCATTATGACACGCCACGCAAAGCACGTTTGACCCAAGACAAGATTATTGTTTTATGATGGGAAGTTCTTCCTCATACTCCATATTCACAGGAAACTACATCAGCTGATTTCAATTTATTTCATTCATTTCACCATCACCTAAATGGCAAAGTTAGTTCATATATGAAGGAATTTTTTAAGATACCCACTATTAAGTGAGGAGACGAGATAGCATTTGCCACTGATAATAAAACTCTGGGGTCAATTTGTGGTAGCTTTCTAAAGAAAAATAATTTTACTCTCTTTTTTGAAAGAACGGCATTAATTTCTTGTCAGCCTAATATTTAATAAAATTCTTTTCCTTGCCAAATTAAATTTTTAGTTAGTAGAATTGGGTCTCATAATTTAATGTTCGTACCTAAAAATACCATTGTAGTTTGTGAAGTGGCATACGATTTATTATGGCACTTCTTTGAGCGCTCTCGTAGAGAAAATTACAAAAACTCTCAAGTCAATCGATTAAAATTTACACAAGGAAAAAGAAAAGTAAGATTCCACGAGCTTCCCTTTAAAGGAACTTTGATAAATAAAGACGAAAGCTGTTTGTCAGTTTATCTTGGGGCAATCTTTATTAATGGTCTTTGTGGACAAATGGTCGTGCGTTCCATTGTACCTATTCTATTATTTACTCAATACTTCCTTTCGTAACCAATTACATCGTGTGTTAGCAGTAATTTTATTTTATATGTACAAACAAGCCTGCCAATTTTAATTCCTCCCTCTCCTAAACAACAACTTCAATTCTCTCCAGCAATAATTTGATTACCCCCTACCCTATCTTTCAATCTCCAAATACAATCCTTATTAACAACGCTTCAATTATTTCAATTATCACCTTCCTTATCCAAATCACCACTCGACTTATAAAGTTCCACTTTCTCTCTATTAAACCCTCACTTCAATCCGTTATGACGTTCATTCCAATTCCATTCCACTTTTTTAATATTTTCCCCAAAACACAACAATTATCCATATCCAAACTATTTTTAAACACGAGTGTAATAGTTTATACTAAAAGAGCAATAATCACGTTTCATGTTGAAACCACGATACTAATAGTTTCCAAACCTGAACCATTCATCTCTCTTCACTCTCATTACAACCACCATTTAGATACTTTCCACTCCATAAAAACATGCAATCATTTCTGTTCTGGCTCTAGAACTACCAATCCAATACACTTCAGCAACTCATCCATTCAACTATTCTTCCGAGGAAAAACAATCCATTGTTCTTTAGCAACATGTCTATCATGCTGCTTTCTTTTTAAAACCATCACTTCAATTTTAATCACAAATGGCTCCTTTTCCTACACATTTATTTGAACAAGACAATAACTTCCTTCTTGATTAAATT